>VVHJ01052371.1:0-17603 GCA_015107715.1 Tylochromis polylepis
AGTCGTTTTCCTGACTGAAGTTTGGTCCGTTTACAGCATCCTGCCATGCAATTGCATTTGTTCCTCACCATCAGAAGCCCTCACGTTAACTTTTATTGAGTGGAAAAAAGTTAGCATTCATCCTCCAGCTTCACGGTGTTAATGTGTTTATATTATGCTAACCATATATTATACTAGCTCTGTAGCTAGCCACCACGTAGCACATCATTATATACCAGCTAGCCCAACTTCAGTAACCCTACAAACGTCACTACTGTTTAGTTTTCTGTCTTCATTTATGTTGGAAGTGACAGCAGAGCTGTACGTTTTAATTTTTCAGAAATCCCTCAGTCAGAACATGGTATATCATCTTTAGATGGAAACTAGCGAGCTAACTCCCTGCTAACTTCGAACTCCGTTAAACTAAATAAATTCTGTTTTGTTGGATGCCTGGATGTTAAACTTAATTGTTACACCTGGTAGAGCAGCCACACTGATCATTTTATTAAAGATGAAAGTATTTAGACAGTTTTTCAACTCTCAGTAATGCTGCAGTGTTTGTTTGACCTTGGGACCTGAAGCGGAGTTTGGACCAGGAAACGGCTAATGATGTCAGACTTAAAGACCGGATACTGATGGCAAGCGGGCTTATATGGACAAGGACAGAACATCAATGAAATGCCACATATGCCAGTCGATCCAGTGAGAGAGGTTTTATGCAACTCATGGGGAACTATGAATGAGCAGTAGACCACCAGCCACACTGTCCAACAAACTCATGGTAGCTTATTGCTATAACAGCAATAGAAGACAAGGACTACCAAAGCTGGAGATCCAGAGGGAGCAGCACAGTGGGAACAACAGTGAGCAGTATGGATGTGATGAGCCAGTGCAGGTAGAAGGGAGCAGTGCAACTTAACTACATGACACTCAAACACCGGTATCTACTGAACTAAGGGTGAAGACTGCAGCCGGGCATGACTCCCCCACCTCAGTCCCATCATTATATATATTTTTATCTCCACTTTTGGTCTGAATTCTTTTGAATTTTTTATGTTCTGTGTCATTTTGGAGAAGCATCTTCACTTTTCGTCTGTGGCCACTTGATGTGCTCATGAGCAGGCAAAAAACTGTCAAAATGCTTTTCTCTTTGTTCATGTGTGTCTTCCTGATTCTTTTTTTTTCTAAAGATCAAGCTGCAAAAAGGCTTTCACATGTTCTGTTTTTAACACACACACACACACACACACATAGAGAAGAGGCAGAGATGTAATATGTTGTGACATGTTTGAGTGGAGCTCAGAGACAGAGTGAGTGAAGCAGGGAATGTCTTTAATGTAACACCTACTCATCTACATCAGAGGCAAACAAGTCGAAGACACCTCTACAGACAGGCTTTCACACTGACTCACCCCACCTTTCTCTCTCTCTCCCTCTCTCTTTCACACACACACACACACACAGCAAATGTAATACCCTCCATATTCTATCAGGTTTTCAAATTCTGGCACCAAAAAAAATCATCACGAACAGACACAGAGGCAGTACAGATGCACAATAAAATGAATGAAATGTAATTAGCGGCAGACACTAATATAAATCTGTTGGTCTGATAACCTTGACCAAATTAAAAACCAATTAAGACTCCAGCAGCTTTGTAATGTCGTTTTACCCCGCACCAAAGTTAAAGTTTTTTTTTCCAAATGTCATTTACTGCCTCAGACAATGGAAATCTTTTTCTTGGCATTATGCTAGTTTTGTGAAGCCACTCTGCACTGATTGGGGATCATTACTGAGGAAGTGTTGTGACTGATGACCAGCCCTCGGGGTTAAACAAGGTGTTGTGCAGAGAGAATGAAGGTGCTGCTATCAGTGGAGAGTTAATGAAATGACAGTGGCTATAGAGACAGTGTTCTGTGATAAAAACAAGTTGCCAGGCGCCCTTTTTCCTCCCCTCACATCTCTCTGTTTCCTCTGGAGCTTAGTGTGACTATAAATACCTTTAAGGTATTCATCTGTCTCAAGCTGATGGGATTATATTGACTACTAAGATGGCCCGGGCCAGAGTTTAAACAGTTAGTTGTCTTTACAAGTTTAGCAGGTCATGGAGATATTCAGGTCAGGTTTCTTTGTGGCTAAAATAATGACAACATTTACTTAAATCTGCAGCTCATTTCTGCAGATTATATCTTCAGCCCAAAACTTCGCTGTTTGAGATCAGTGCTCTTATAGGATATTTTTTTCTGCGACACTACACAGTTGTATTCAGACACAATGCTACTAAAATCCCACTTCATCTGCTCAGCACTAAAGACTAGAAGTAAAAGATGGAAGCATGCACAGTGATGTCACCTGCTGGTTTGTAGACTATTATTTGAAAGCTTCTGTTTTGGAATTTCGGACACCATCGTCAATTTTTGTAAGCTCTATGTGACCGTATTTGTACAGTAGATATATATGGCGGTGTTAGCGGCTATCACTGGCTAGCTAGCTCATTGTGCAACAGTACTGGGGCTGGGGATACTTTTTTTACAAGTTAATGCGCATTGCTTATTGTCTATGAGTACAAAGTCGTTTTTTACACTACACATTATATTACTTTTATTTTATTTCACAACATAGCCTGACATACATTGTCACATAAATGTAAGTTCAATTTAAACCTCGCGCCACAGTCTCGCACATATGTTTAGGACACATATGTTTGTTCTTAGGAGGAAAACACATTATTACAACATCAAAGTTGGAGAAAATTGGCCCCAAAAAAGCACTTGATTAAAATATTTTGTGGTGATTCTACTGTAAAAGCAGGTACAGGTATGAAAATTTGATTCAAAGTAACAGCGTTCTAAAGTAAACGTGTGTAAGGTACCTGGTATAACTGGTGAGTTTATAAAAGGGCATTTCAGCTATGAATAGCTATCAGTGCAAAAAAAAAAAACAATACTGCAACATATATAAAGACCACTTCTTCTTCTTTTGGCTGTTCTCTTTAGGGGTCGTCATCTGCCTCCATCTTACCTTATCAGCTGTCCTCCGTCCATCCTCTAACATCAACCCTCTAGTATGTCCACTCTCCCTCCTCTGTACACGTCCAAATCATCGCAGCCTTAACTCTCTAACTTTGTCTCCAAATTACTCAGCCTAAGCTGCTCTGATGTACTTATGTCCTGTCCATTCTGGTCACTCTCAATGAAAATCTTAACATCTTCAGCTCCTCCTTCTGTCTTCTCGTCATTGCCACCATCTCATAACCATACATCATAGCAGGTCTCACTACCATCTTGTAAGCCTTTCCTTTCACTCTTGCTGCTATCCTTCTGTCACAAATAAACCCTGACACTCATCTCCACCCGCTCCACCCTGCCTACACTCTCTTCTTCACCTCTCCTGTACACTGTCTGTTGCTTTGGATGATTGACCCCAGGGTTTTAACTTATCCACCTTCATTTTCTCTACTCCTTGTAGTTTATACTGTTAGACCTGCGTCTCTCTCATTGACACACATATATTCTGTGTTCACATACTGACTTTCTTTCCTCTTTTCTTCAGAACATACCTCCACCTCTCCAGACTCTCTTCCACCTGCTCCCTATTCACACTACAGATCACGCTGTCTGCAAACTTCAGAGTCCACGGAGACTCCTGCCTGGCCTCATCTGCCAACCTGTCCATCACCACTGCAAACAAGAAGTGGCTCAGAGCTGATCCCTGATGTAATCCCACCCCCACCTGGAACCCATCTGTCACTCCTACCGCACACCTCATCACCGTCTCGCTGTCTTCATACATGTTCTGCGCCAGCCTCACATACTTCTCCGTGAAGCGGCATAAGCTGGTTCACTTCCTCACTTCTCCGCAGTGGGGCGATGTTTCAGACTAATCACGGTCCAGCTCCATAACCCGGAAACAGCATCGCTAAAGGTCTCTTAGCATCACGCTTCCAACATGGCGGTGAATCTGACAGACCTCTCCCTGCCTCAATTAGAGGGACTGAAAACCCAGCTAGACCAGGTAGTGTGCCTACTTTGTCTGTGATGAATGTGTCCTTGTAAAGTGGTCTAATCAGAGCAGTAAACTTACTGAGAACGGGCCCGGGTATTCAGCCGGCTAGTACCACTCATGCTAACGGTGCAAGCCCGTTGTTGTTGATGTTGTCGGCATACCTTAACAAGTCGAGCATGAAACCATAGGTTGGTAACCGTGTGCCACTTGTTTTCTACACGTTGTTGTGTCTTTTTGCAGGAGGTTGAGTTCTTGACGTCTTCGATAGGTCAGCTAAAAGTTGTCCAGACCAAGTATGTTGAAGCAAAAGATAGCTTGAATGTCCTGAACAAAAACAATAAAGGTGAGTAATAACGCAATTCAGTGCACCTATGGTGGGTTGAAAAACATGGTTATCTCAACACTGAAGAGGAGTGAAATTGACAATATCGAGAATAACTCATATTATTACATACTAGATGCATCGGTGACTTTTCAAATGAAAAGCAAGGAGCAGTTACTACCCTGTTTATTTACTTCTCCATTTAACTTGCCAATTAACTGATAAATGTTATGTAGTGAGAGTAGGGAGCAGGTGGAAGAGAGCCTGGAGAGGTTTGAAAGTCAGCACAAGTGTGAAAGTGAGAGAGATGGGTGTAACGGTGAAGATGTAAAGAGTAGAGGTATTGAAGGTAGAGGAGTTTAAATACCATCAATACCATAAATGTCCAGAATTTCCCAAATGAATGCCATGTTGATGTCAGAGTAGAAAGGTCAGACTGCTTTGAACTGATAGAAGGGCCACAGTAACTCAAATAACCACTCTTAATAACCAAGGTCTACGACATTTATCGGATCTTCTCTATTAAAAATAAACGACACATCCTGGATTATAGTGTACATGACTGAGTTCGTTGATATTACCCCTTTCGCAGTTTCAACAAAACAAAACAAGCAAGAGGAAAACACAGAAGGGCTCAGGCACCGTGATCTGAGCTCATATCTACAACATCACCATTGCTGACACAGCGTCACACTCTAATGATATAACCAGTCATCACATTAAAAATGTTACTTGGTTAGAACCTTATTATTTCTTATGACACCCCCACGACCATGTCTGGCCAAAAACAGAATTCTGCTTTTTCAGTAATGTTTGCTGGAAATCTGTAACTTAATTTGATTTTTTATTGCATCCTCCTTTCTCCTCTCTCATATAGGAAAAGAACTCCTTGTGCCTCTTACCAGTTCTGTATCCTTTTGTTTGCACTGGACAGTGAGTGGTTTGCTGTGTTGTGTGATGTGCTTTAAATGAAGTCATGGTTATCTTGAGCTATGTATGTTTGTCCTTGACATCCCTGCTACTCAGATGTATGTCCCTGGGACATTAAATGATGTGAAACATGTTTTAGTGGATGTGGGGACAGGATACTATGTTGAAAAGGTAAAAAAAAAACACACAAAAAAACCAACAAAACAAACATTTGCATTTGAAAAGCCATGAATGGATTATAAAGAAACAAACTGTTAAAATATGCTTGAGTTGCGTTGAAATTTCTCCTGTTTGTCTCTGCAGAACGTGGAAGACTCAAAGGCATTCTTTAAGCGTAAAATAGACTTCCTCACAAAGCAGATAGAGAAAATTCAGCCAGCCCTACAGGAAAAACATGCCATGAAACAAGGTAGCTTCCTTATCTCGGTGCACTTCTCACCATCACACCGTGTGACATTATACTGGTTCATACTAAGCACTGTATGAGCCAGAATTCTGGCTGGGTTGTAGGGGGATCAAATACTTATTTCATTCAATGACATGCAAATCAATTTATAACTTGGATGTATGTTTTTTTCTGGGCTTTTGGTTTCTCTCAATTAAAATGAAACCATCCTAAAAATTAGACAGCAAGCAAACTTACAAATTCAGCAGCAATTATGATTATTTTCCCCACGTTAATACTGACTCTTTTTGAATACACTTTGCCTTCATTTTGATCTCAACGACAAAGTTTCATGAGTGTATCTTGCCAAGTTCTGATACTGTTATGTTGACAGATTATGCCAAATAACTACCAAATTACTCAACGTGCCTTTATAGTTGTTCCCAGTACAGAAGGTGTCTTCAGAAACACATTTTATCATCATTGACACACACAGAGACTTTTAAGGTGAAAATGATACCATCTTCATATCGGATGATCAGTTTGCAATGCAACAACACTCCCCCACATCTTTACTGTGTCTGTGCCAGGCATTATACTTGTCCCCATTCTGTCTGTTTTGTTGTTAGTTTAGCCTTGGCTTTTTTACAGTACAGTTTTAGTTTTCTACACTAAAGAGTAGTAAACTAAATACTTATTAGCTAGCTATGTTGAAAGGTACTTGAATTTTGATGAATTAACCCATAAAGATGACATTTGATGACCTCCCCTGTACCCTCAATCTAGTACACTAATGCTGGGTGATTTAAGCCATGTGTAAGTGATACAAAACTGCATGTTAGTGTTCTTGGGTTAGTAACGACTTTATACCTCAGTATTTATCAATGAAGATGTGATTCGACAACTATTAGAATAGTATTTGGGTTTGTCCAGAGGTAACTATTTAGGCAGAAATCCCCCTCATTAACTTTTGATGCAAACGTAATCATTTTGTTCTAATAGTAAAGCCTTAAATATGACAGAAACCACTCAGAAAAGAGCTTCAAGGGTTATTCCAAGTAGGCTTTGAAGGGGTATAGAGCTAAAATACCATAAAAGTCCTTCATCAAATCACCTGTGTGAATAGTTCAAATGTGAAGAAAAACAGTGTTTTCAGCTCCTCCCATCCAACATCAGTGTGTTTTACAGAGCAACAGCACACTACATTAAGAAACAGCTCAATTGAAAGTCATTTGTATGCTGATGAACTGCTCAGTCTTTGAATTTGCCACATTTCCTGCCCCTCTCTGCTGTCTTTATTGCAATGCAATTCCTGCACCACACAGGGGTTAGTCTAAAGAGGGGCCAAATGTCTATTCCACTAAATTACTTTAACGCTCACTTTAGTTACAATGTCTTTGGGATTTGGATGATATAAATTATTAATCTAGTAATAATTTTATGTATATTCTTATTGATTAAACTAGCAGTATATAAAGAAACTAAATATGCTTTTTCTGGGACTGTAAATGTTTGATCAGTGGGGGAAAGAAAAAAAATTATCTTGAATTTTGCTTATGAACCATGACTGTGATTTTTAATGAAGCTATGTGTTGAGTGTTTAACATTAAAGAAAAAAAGGTAATTTCCAGTGTCCGTGCCATTACAAAAGATGGGTATGAGTGCATATTGGAAAATGTTATGTAACGTGGATAGCATAAATAGCAACATTGGATTTATATTATACTTGTCTTCTTCCTTGCAGCTGTAATTGAAGTAATGAACATGAAGATCCAGCAGTTACAACAGAGCCAACAAGCCTCGCAAATGGGGACCACCAAGGCATAATGAGAACAGCTGTTTGAACTCCTTATGAGCGGGAGGATTTTTAAGTTTGTGTTGAGGAAAACATGCTTCAATCTGAAGAGCACAAACCTTGTTTCAAGTACATTACAAGTAGCCTGTTGTTATTGTAAAACAGTCATATGCGCTTGGTCAATTTTAAATTAAATTGGGTGTCCAGCATGTTTGATTATTAAAGAGGTCACTGTGGATTCAATGAACATTGTGTTTGTGTTATTGTGTTTATCAGTGAAAGTCAATAAGGACAGCTGTTTTTGTTTGTAAGACTGAAGATTGTTAAAATGCACTACAGGACTCCTCTTTGGTGCTACTTCCAAAACACTGCACTCCCACTCCCATGTTTTTGTTTATTCTGGTTAATTAAATTCATAGAGGCTGCTCCATCCTTTCTGACTTGTTTAGCTGGGGTTTAGAAGGGGTTCAGCTTAAATGAAGCTTGCAGGGCTTTAAAAGACAGACCGTGATTATTGTTTCTGTGTTGCAGTGTTTCAGGTGTTAGCAGGGATTTTGATTTATTACACAGGTTGGATAATCAGTAATCCACTAATCACACAGTGTTGTGTAAATTGTGTTGCTTTTGAAAGACTGTGGTCAGTCATAAGTTTGAGCTGAGGTAAATCTAAAAAACAATGACCTCTACAGGACATTTTGACTGTTTCAGAGTAAATTACAGCTTCTCTGGAGGGCCATGTGCTTAGCTTTACAAAGTGATCATGAGACTTTGACCCCAATAATCCTTCAGGCTGAAGATGGGCAGGGCCATACTAAAATTGCAAGGTCACTGTAGAAGGCCACGAATACCCTAAAAAAAATTAAAATAAATAAATGTGACACTACTAATTAAAATTGGAAATAACTTATTAAATGTCAAATTAAATGAATCGATAACTTATTTATATTAATAAATTATTTCAATTTGTAATTAATGACAATTTTTAAATGATCTAATCTAGGCACTCCTCCACAGTTCTCTGATCGCGTTTGAAAAGCAGATTTAATCAGCCAAAAGTGAAATCACGTGTGGGCTTTATGAGAGTCGCGCTGATTCAATCGACATGATTACATCAGTACTGTTGTGCTGGAGCTGCACCTGCACCAGGTCAAGTTCCACCCACTGATTAGTGTTTAGGTGAACTTCGCCCGGTAACCTAGTTTTGTCCAAACTCCGTACTGTCACAGTTTACGGAGAAATTTTTAAAACTCCCCTTACTTCTACTTTTCCTACTGCGACAGCTCAAACTTATTAGACAGGCTCTTTCCAAAGCTAATTCAAGGCCGCTGGCAGTACGCGGTGTCCTGAGGTCACAGATGGTTGCTATGCTGCGCTGCTGTTGCAGTGGAGGCGGAGTGCAGCCTGTCGGGACGGTCGGTTGAAGACAGAGGACGTAACTGTCACATGCTGGAGGAGCGCAGCGAAGTTGATCTGCGGGATGATGATCTGAATGGAAGAAATCGATGAGTAAAATGGATAGTGCTTGTTAAAAAAAAACATAGCGAAAAAAGTTTTCAGTGTCTTAAAGATAAAAGATCTCAAAGTTGTCGTGCGCGCGGACGTGCCGTTGGAACTGGAGCGCGAGCTGTCGTTTAACCGTACTGCCGCATTTGTTGGGAGAGACGTTAATTAAACGTAGACACCAAGGTCGGCAACTTCGAATTACGATATTTAATAGCAGACCTTCGCACGACAACTGAACTATCGGTTCCCCGCGGCTGACGAGGACATAAGAAGAGGATCAAATCAGCATGGTGAGTTTTGACGAGGCCTTATTGCTAGCTAACGAGCAGCAACCTGTTTGCGTCCTTTCTCTGGTTTCACACACGCGTGCTGTGGGAAGTTTCGCCGATATTTATGTGCTTTTTCTTTGATTACACTACACTTTGTCTTTACGTTTCGCATTCCACACAAGCATTCTCTTACATTATTTTAACCTGTCGAACACATTAGCTTAGTTTAGCAGTACGAAGTATAGCCGGTGTCGTGTGCTGGTAGACGACGAGAGCTAGTTAGCGAAACATGGTGGTGTCACTCGTTACATATGGCAACGTTACGGTAGGACACCCACCAAAGACCCTGTTCGGCAAACACGTATTTACGAACTCGTTGACTTGGTGGTGTTGCTTTACGAGTTACACTCAACGTGTTTTTTAAAGTTGGATTACACGTGTGGTAAATATGGCACGTGATTTGTGTTAAACGTTAGCACGACTGAATAGCCCGTGATAAAGGTCATGGCACTGTGCGGCGAGGGCGTTCATTGTGAAAATGTAAGAACACGTACAGTAGGGGTAACGATGATCGATGACACCCATTTTATCCAGAAGGAGACTTACTTAAGCGAACTTTTAATTAACACGGTGGATATCACTGCGTGTTTGAAAGCGCTCGGGCATGTCGGTGCCATGTGCTCATCTCGACCCTCAAAGTATTTCTAGTGTTTCACTGTAAACCCAGACTTGCTGCTTTTGTAATACAATGCTGGTTAGCAGATTAGATTGAAAATAAGATTCTAGTAGTGTGTAGCTACTCTAAATATTGCATACTCGAGATTTTACAATGGATGACAGGTCAAACTGCCTTGTTCGAGTCATGCTGCCTTGAGGCGGGTCTGCGCCATGTACTGGTGCATGTGAGCGACTGAGAGGCGGGACAATAGTGATAAGCAAGCCAATGAAAATTCAGATGGCGCCTGTGTGCGTATGCGTGTCAAAGCTTTAGTAGTACTACTTCAGGGCTCCGGTGAATGTGTGCAAAGAGTCGACACATTTGCAAAACTGGATTAAAGGATCTCCAATGAACAGAGTTCATTCATTGGATTGGCTCTGGTGTATAGTGCTAAATTGGTTTTGAATGCCTGTTTAGGATCTTGACTGACCTGTCTTGTTGGTTATTTATTTTTATGTACTGAGTTTAAAAAAATATATATATCAGATCAAAAATATGAATTAAGACAACAGTGCAGTTAGTACAACACTAAAAAGTAATCCTAAAGAAGAAACTTATTTTCATAATGGGCCTTTTGGAAGGATTACATGACAGAAACCAATGCTAGGCAACACACAGATTATTTAACCATCACATCAACAATGAACGTTTTTGTGTTGAAAGGTAGTTCATTACAGACTTTCATTGTACTGCTGTTGTTGTTTTGTGGGGGGGGGTGTTGTTTTTAAGTTTATTCTGTAATATACTTGTGGTTTTCACACTATACAAGCCTGTACACAATGTCTTAATTTAAAAATTACACTTTACTCTTGCTACAATTCTTCTACTTTGACTCCACTTCGAGTGACATATTCGAGTACCAGTTTCTTATGATTGATGCATGTTTTTCAGAAATGAGTTGCTGAGCTAACAACCCTATGCCATTATGTTAAAGTGTAATGTTTGAAGAAAAAGCTGTTTATTCTGTCTCTTCTAATGATCATGCAGGTTACCACAAAGGGAGCGGGCCTGAACCCCAATGCCAAAGTGTGGCAGGAGATCCCTGCCCAACAGAGTGAGAGTCCAGAGGTTATGGACAATGCTCCATGGCTCCATACATGCCCTCCTCCTGCTGAAATGACTGAAGGTATGTTTGCAGGGAAGAAAAAGTTGGTTCCTCTTATATGGTACTACACTAAGACCAAACTGTGTCACTTGCTCTGGTACAGTGTTTAAATTTTAAAAAAAAGGAGTTCATGTGTGGCAAGTATAGACATGTATAGTAAAATTACAGCTAGACATGGTATGAGGAAATGGTTGAGGTTGCTTCTCGTCCTTGAGAGTATGCAGTAAATGCAAACATGCCAAACCTTGTTTTGTATATTATAGTATCAACAGTTATGAGGACACTCCAGTGTAAAATGATCAAAATTGCATGACATAAATGTTGCACAGTGAGGATTGAATTAATTAAAAAATGTTCAGGTTTGCTAAACTGAAAATGCTGACCAAACAGTAGGAACTGAGTGCAACAAAAGTTGGTGGTTTTTCATGAATGAGATTGAGGTTTTTGTTAGTGTGCTCCTGTATTCATCAGGTTCATATTGTTTAGCAAAGTTTGGTCTTGCAGTTTTGTATTGAAGGGCAGTGAAGTTTTGCTTTGTTTTTATTCCCCACCCCCATGGAAGACACATGAAGGTTGAGTTCTGCATTGTCCTTGACATTGTTCAAGCAGACAGAAACGGTAATTTCATTTAATAAGCCCTTTGGCAAGTCTGAAACACTGGCCCATCTAATTTCAACACTTAGAGTGCACTACTTGCACAATCTGTCATTTTAAGAAGACATACTGTGTTGCTGATGCTTTGACTCATTTATACTTATTGATTACTGCACTGATTGTGATCACCCATTTTTCTGTATCCTTTTCTGTTTAAGTCTTATAATCAGATGTTTGAATTTCACTTGCAGTTGATCCACAATTGAGAGTTCTGGTATTCGCACGTCATTTTATATGCATGTAGTTGGACTAATTGGAAATCACTTGGATTAGAGTTTGCTTATCTCTCATTTTGATGTTCAGGGGCCACAGGGGTATCAACCTTTTTTGTGTGTTTTGTTCCACTCCCATTTGTGATTATAGTTATAACTGTAACTGTTATAGTTTCAGTGCAGTCTTCAAAAAAATCTCTCCATAGGATGAAAACCTGTACTTGTAATATTTGAAATGATGAAATATTTTTAGTGAGATTGCACAAAGGTGTACTCGGTCCTATTGTATACTATTTTATTGAATGTGACACTTATCACTTTGCTACTGTTTTCTCTTGGATTACTCAGATGTTCCCTCTTCAGGAGGTAAAGGATACTACAGTGAAAACGTGGACAGCACTGCTGACTATACCCCTGTGAATGACATCAGTCCGTCTGACCAGGGGTATTTAGTCTTTGATCCACAGTGTGAATCCACCATAGATGATGCATCTGAGGTGCAGCCAGTGTCCGAAGAGAGTTTGAGACGGTCTTTAAAGGAGCGTCTCGAGTTCTTCTTTTCTAGGTGAGTTGTGTATAATGTGGTATATAATATATTGTTGCCTTAACTGCAATTACTTTGTTTCATAACTGTAAGAAGCCATGTAGCTTTTAATTGGAGTATATTCTTGTATTGAGTCATTGGTGTCTGAAGTTTCTAATTTGGCTTAAGTGCAGTTTTCATCTTGATTCAGCTACACAAATGATGATTCAGGTCGGTAGTGATTTAATTTTCTGAAATGTCTTAGTATTTGCAAACTCTGTGCTTATTGAACAAAACTTAAATTATTTTATAGTGACGCGTGTTAAATTAGAAAATGTCTAACACAAAAGTGCTTAATAAATGGCTTTCCTACACTATTGTAAATGATTTTGACATCAACCCGACCACCAACCACCATCATCATTTTCAATGTCAAAAGGTTGATGGTCGTATTTTACTATTACTGCAAAGAAAAAGCTATAGCTCAAAGAGACCAATGTTTTGGGTATTGCAGAGAGAACCTTTCAAAGGACCTCTACCTGATATCCCAGATGGATGGTGATCAGTTTGTTCCCATTTGGACACTTGCTTGTATGGAGGACATTAAAGCTCTTACCACTGACATGGACCTCATTCTGGATGTACTGCGAGGTACAAGTGCTACTGTTTATCTTTATTTCACATAGATGGGCTGATACTTTAGTCAGCTTCTATAAAACCTTTTAAGTTTTGAACTTGAATAGTTCTTTAAAAATAACACTGCTACCCGCTCCAGCTTTATCAAATATAGAAGATGTAATGTAAGACTTTTTTTTTTAACAATTGCCTAGTTCACAATTTAAAGTGCCCATTATGAGTTTTTAAAAAGTAATGCATTACATACTTGAATGTGCTTCATTACACTTCATCACATTACTTTTGGTTTACGTTTGTGTGGTTGATTTACCCAGTCATAAATGATCATAAGATTATTTACAGTGTCTGCCAACTTTAAATTGGCTACAGTGGAGCAAAGGTTTTTCATAGATATTACATAAAATGAATATTTCAGTTGTCTTCAGCTGCACTGTGTAGTAGGAAAAATATGTATATCTTTTTTTTTTTTTTAATAAGCCTCCCCCATGGTGCAAGTTGATGAAACTGGCAAGAAGGTTCGACCAAACCACAGTCGCTGCATCATTATTCTAAGAGAAGTGCCAGAGACTACCCCAGTTGAGGTAAAGACAACCCCCTACATACTAATAAAATATTGCTCTGCAACACCAGACTGTCTCACTGAATGGTAAAACCTACAAACAAGGGCTGCAAACAGATTGTGCTTGGGTAAATTGTGATAACTATTGACAAGTCGGCTTTAGCCGTTTTAAAGTTTCGTGTGGCTGAGTGATGGCTTTTTGTTTGTTTGTTTTGGTCAGTCTTTGGTGTGGCTGAGTGATAGAATGGTCTGTTTTAGGTAGAAATGTTTCATGTTGTGTTCTTCTCACAGGAAGTAGAGGCTCTTTTTAAGAGTGAACACTGCCCGAAACTGTTAAGTGTTGAGTTTGCACACAACAGCAACTGGTACATAACTTTTCAGTCGGATATGGATGCACTACAGGTATGTCCCCTTATGAATTACCAGAGGCTACTTTTATTTTTAACTGGTTGTACAATTTTAGGTTTATACAACCAGTTAAATATTCTAGAATTACCTGGCATATTTACTCTTAACTTAAAATTGCTAAATCTTTATAGCAAGCAGATACAGTACTTTATGATCTTTTTGTAAGTTTCACTAAGGTTCTGTATTAAAGAAGAGTTTTTACCGCATTTTCTTTACACCATTTTCTTTTCTTGCCCTCAGGCTTACAGATACCTAAGAGAAGAAGTTAAAACATTCCAAGGGAAACCAATCATGGTGAGTAACCCACATTTTTATTTCTACCTCAGTCACTGCTTGTTGGTTATAGATGTATGGAGCCCGCTATGCTTTGTTCCGCTTGATACACTAATTTGATAAGCAAGAAGGAAATCCTATAGTGTTTGTCTCAAACCACATGTGGGGATTTTTTTTGTTTTGTTTTTTTTAAAGCCCTATCACGAAGTGATTTTTGCTGGACTTTGATATGACATTGTGTGCCCTGAACTTTTATCTGATGGAGCAAATGACACAGTGGTTAATGGTCCTGTTTAAGCCCCAGTGATGATCAGTATCGCGCTTGGAAGGACCCATATGCACTGTGGCTAGCTGGGTGGAACCTTTCACAAGCTTTCTTAAAATCTATGTCTATTTCTGTGCTGTTCCCCTCCCTAATTTCTTTTATGCTCCTCCCCCTCCCAACTCCTCAACCCCTTTCTTTCCTCCTAGTCGGTGCAGTGTTTTATGGCCTAATGACCGTGAGATTATGAGATCTGAGGGGACTAAGGACAGTAGAGCTATATGGGTCCCGTGGAAATGTTATATCGATATTGATTCTCTCATTTTCCCTGCAGGCCCGCATTAAGGCCATTAATACATTCTTTGGAAAGAAGGGCTTCTGCAGCATTCAGGATTCAGGTGTGTACGGTCAACATGCTCCGCTGCAGGCCCCATATGACTCAAGTGCTCCAGTGTACATGCAGTCGATGTACAGCCCTCAGCAGCAGTACCCTGTTTATCCTATTGTCTCCCCCTCCTGGAATCCTCAGCCATCAGGCATGCCTTATTTTGAAACGCCACTGGTGAGAACCTTAATACACCGTTAAGAATGTTCCTTAAAGCTGCTACATTAAACTTTTTTTAATGCTCTTCAAATTTAATGGCAGTCTCCATTGTAACTAATATTTATAACCTCTGTAAAGTCAAAGTTGATATTAGTGTAGAGTATCAGAGGGTTTGTTTTTGTTTTGAGTTACATTTGTAATGATATATTTTATTTATTTATTTTCCCCCTCATTTGGTGATATGCAGGCACCTTTCCCCAACAGTGGATATATGAATGGTTACGGCAGTTCCGGGAACTACAAAGCTAACTCGAGCTCAATCAACACACATGCTGCTATGATCAGGAACCGGTATGTACAGTTATGATACAAACCCCTCATTTGTAGCCATAACGTCCACTTGGTTAACTTTTTAGTTTATTAGATGGGTCCAGACTTTAAGTTGCCATCAGGTGCTGGCAATGTTTGTTGTAAGCTTTAATTTTTGGTGACGCGCACACGTGTAGGAGCTGACAGACTACTGTCAGTTTCCTGTGTTACTGTCATTTGCAAACAATAAATATCAGCTTTCTTGCATTGCTCATGTGTTCACGCTTGGTTAATAAAACATGTGCAGTCCTATCAAACTCTGTGCTTTTGAGAGAGAGAGCTTATTTTCTGTAGTAAAACTTGTATTCTTTTGTGTGGACCTAGAAATCATTTAAAAGATCATCCCAGGCTTGGAGTTGTGCACTCTTCTTTTGCTCCAAGGACCCAGATGGATGGTGTGTCTGGTCCACAAGTCCTGCAAACATCAGGGACACCAGTTGGTACCACGCAACAGCTGATCTCTCTGGCCTCCTTCAACTTTAAAGATGTGAGTGGGGCTGGACGGGGCAGGTGAGTTAGTATTATCCTTTTCATTAACACTTATGCCTGTTAACACTAAAACGGTTTTCCAATCTGATGTGGCCTTCTAATTGTGTGTGTGTAGTAGTAGTAGTAGTAGTATTATTATTATTATTATTATTATTATTTATTTTTCTTGTAGAAGAGGCGCCAATAGAAACACAAGGAGAAAAAGGGAAGATGAGCATACAACGGTCAGATGGTTTTCGCTTTTCGTGCTCTTTATTTAAAAAGTTGACTACCAGGACTGTTCTACAGTGTCTTGGTGTGCTGCTTTTCATATACAAAATTTTACTTCATTCAATGTAGAAGCCTGTCCCTGTACCAGAGGCCAAGGCATCGCATCCAAAGTTTGACCTGGCAGCTTCCAATTTTCCTCCTCTGCCAGGATCTGTGGTCAGTGTGCAGGAGGAAAGTGTCCCTGAGATGCGCCTTTCTGACATTGTGCGTGGCCTGAAGGTGACAAACAAGGTGAGTATGTTGCCTCTCCTGGTGCTTTCTATTCTTGAGACTCTTTACGAAACAATGTAAAATACAAATGTAATTCTCATTACAGTCAGTGCGAACATCTTTGCTGACAAACATCACGGAAGGTCCTGTAAGCAAACCTGATCCTGTAATTCCACCTAAACCTGCTGTTGTGTCCACACAAACAACCACTCCACCAGTCTTAAGGTAACCTTTATTATTCACTGATGAATTAGCCTGAAGCAAAGGTATTGCGTCTTCAACAATTCACTTATCCCTTACTTTTTTGTGTATATATTTAGTGATTCTCCTATAGTAAATGAAGAGGATAAAACTGAAGCTCCTGTAACGAAGGAAAATGTCTCCTCATCTGCACAAGCTTGCACACAATCACCTTCAGAACATGCTCCCTCCACCTGCAGCCAGACTCTTTCTACTGAAACGCCTTCATCACCTCCCACATCTCCAACATCAGAACCGGTAAGGATTTCTTTTGTACTGGTTATCACATTATATCATCTTGTAAGCCGATGTTAATGTGATAACAACTCCCTAATGATGCATAGATGAGTCCTGGGCTCATGTATTTGATGTTGTGAATTGTAGCCAGTTACATTGGAAAAAATATTTTGGAGAAAATTAAATTGCCCTAGGTTTAACCCTTAGAAGCCGATCAGTTTGTTAGGTATTTCTTTATATCAAATCGGTGTTAATTTTGATGTTGTTGTTTTGTCATGATTATACCGGGGAAAGTTACTCCCCATGGTTGTTGGCAGCAGATCAAATTGTATCCATCCCCCTTTGCTGCACAAGGATGGAAGGATGGCTAAATATGTCTGTCTGGTATCAAAAAACTATAGAAACCAGCCATGGGCATCATCTTTGCCATTCATTTTGTCTACATGTAGAGTTTTATTTTTATCATGGCACACACAACCTTTCCTTCTATAGATGTTTTCACCATTTGAATTTATGGCAGCATCAGCTGTTACAAAACCCAAGTGATCAAACTCATGAAAACCTCTTTAAAAAAACACAACTTTTCAGATGTCTGCAGTGTTGTTTACTACTTTGCCATTAATGTTTATGGGCAGTTAAGCTGAGTGTTTTGTCATCTTGTTGTGGGTTTTTTTTTTTTTTTTTTTTATTGGTTTTTTTTTTTTCC
>VVHJ01052373.1:0-15079 GCA_015107715.1 Tylochromis polylepis
AGTCCTTACTAAGACCAAAAAAGTGGACCACATCTGTCCAGCTCTGAGGTCTTTACACTGGCTGCCTGTCCGTCAGAGGATAGACTTTAAAGTTCTGATGCTGGTCTATAAAGCTCTGAATGGTTTAGGACCAAAGTACATCAGTGACCTCCTGACCCAGTATGAACCTCCCAGATCCCTCAGGTCATCTGGATCCTGTTTTTTATCAGTTCCCAGAGTCAGAACCAGACGTGGAGAAGCTGCATTCAGCTTTTATGCTCCATATATCTGGAACAAACTCCCAGAAAGCCTCAGATCAGCTGAAACACTCAGTTTATTTAAATCCAGGTTGAAGACTCACCTGTTCTCAGCTGCATTTGAATAAAGCACCAAATCCGCACAGTTTTACTTTTAAGCTTAAATTTCAAAACTTACATTTTAACTACTGATTTTATCTACTGTTCCTTTCTTTTTTCCATCTTAAATCATGCTTTTTATTTGTTTTTGTTTTTTCATGTCTCTGTAAAACACTTTGAATCACCTTGCTGTTCAATTGTGCTATATAAATAAACTTGCCTTGCCTTGCCTTGCCTTGCCTTGCCTTGCTAAGACAGCTGGGTCAAGTGAGGGTCAAGTGACAGCTTTTTTAAGTAATGGTTTAATCACTGCCACCTTAAAGGCCTCTGGTTCACAGCCCAGTAATAGGGATAGATTTATCATATTTAAAATTGAAGCATTATTTAATGGTAGGACTTCTTTGAGCAGTCTTGTAGGAATTGGGCCTAATAGATATGTTAATTATTGAAATTAAATGAGAAAAATCAATCAGAGAGAAACAACTCTTTCAGAGAGAAAGAGCCTGAATAATTATCAATAGTACTGAAAGTAGCTTAATTCTTAAATGAACTCAAAAGGGAAGAAAAGTAGCAAGTTAAATTGTTCACAGGAACACACTTAACTAGGCATTTTTAAATTAAATTCCTCCTTTGCCGTGAAAATAGCCAAAGGAACTTTGAATTAAAATAGCCCTAGTTAAAGACTTTCAGTGTATACAAAAGAAGCAGAGAGGTTCATATAAGGCTCCTCGCTAAATCTTTTGTGGTTAAATTTTAAGAGCTGCCTTAAATGTTGCATGTGGCTGAAGCGGATCTGCTGCATCTCCCTCAGTTAAAGTTATGAGTCATATTTACATGGAACGTTTACATTTGTAGCAGGGTACAGGCATTACATAATCTTACATAATTACCTCTAATGTTAGTTTACTTAATGTAGAAATAACTGTGCAGCTGATGTCCAAATCCTTTTATTCCGTTTTAGCTGTAGTTTGACTCGAGGGGTTGCACCTTTATGTAATTCCGCTTATTTAACTGAATGTGTAGAGACAAAAATTTCTCAGTACAAAATGTTGCATGCTCAGCTAAATCAGATTGCGTCTATGATGTTTCAGTCCTGCTTCTGTTGAGCTACAGTGTCTTACATCATGATAAAACCAAAATACGTTGTTAGTGAGATCCAGGTTTTGATAAGATAAATTCTGAAGGCACTGGCAGACGGCTCCACGGCTGGCTTCCTTCTGTTACATAACACTTCTGTCAACTTCAGCCTCACTTGTGGAAACAGAAGAGAGTGAAGAGAGTAACCTACCAAGCGCTCACCCTGGATTTCCTACAGCCCCCTAGAACATTTCTGTATAAGCGTCACAGAACAGTAACTTCAGTCTTCTGTCATGTTCTTACAAAAGAAGTTGGCAGTTGAGACAGCTCAGTCTGAAAGATGAGAAGTAAAATGTCTGACTCTTTCAATAGCCAGATCCAAGTTGGTTTTTTTTAAACTGACCATATCTGAATTGGGCTTGTATATTGGTGCTGATTAGATAACACCACCAGTACTTGTTTTATAGCTCTTTAAAACCTCAGCCAGACAGTCTTATTTATGCTAAAGATATGTTGTTGGTTTGACCCTTGTGATATCAATTAGACACTTGTATGTGGTTATCCTTACTGTGTGCAAAATTACTTCATATGAGATAAAAATTGCAGAGCATGTAAAGATCAGTTGATGTATTTTGTGTCATTAGAGTTTGGAAAGCAGTTCAACAGCTGTAAATATATCCCTCATAAAATGAAGGAAATGCCTGGCAAGGCAATAAATGGTTTAAAGTAATTAAAAAAATGATTATCAGGAAGCATCCTGATCATTTAAACATTTAAACTCTTTGATATAGATCTTACAAGGCAGGTCAGTGGGACTCTGGACACGCCGGATACATTTTCACATTAAAGCAAATAAGTGTTGAATAAATAAGCTTTTTGTGGATCCCCAAAAGCACTGGAGTTGTCACTGGACTTTTTTTTTTTTAAACAGTACTGAAATAAAGTACCACTTCAAATTGTTTCAAGTGAAGCAGGTTGGTGATTTGTGTAACTTGGGGGCTCTTTGACCACATGAGGTTATGTAATAAGTCTCCAGGGTCTCTGCTGGTGCATTAATTAGAGCGGTGCTGCCTGTCAGGAAGTTACTGAGACAGTGAAAAGGCCTCAATCTCTCTGTGATGCCTGGTAGTAGTTGAAGCAGGAATATGATGTGAAATGTCATTTTGAAAGAAGACAGTGGTCAAAAGCTGAAGACATTAGAGGCATGTCTGAGCAAATGCCCAGTGTTTTAATGGATCAGCAAAGTCAGAGAGACTGTTTTATTTTAGTTCAATGTAACTCTGCTGTCACTCTGTGTACCTCTGGTGTGCTTCATGTAGACTGCTTTGTGGAGATATAAAAGGGAGCAGGTCCCACAGGATTCCTGTCATCATTTGGACTTGGTTATCTTGCTTGTTAACGGATAAGAAACTGGGGAGTGGGGCTATAATCAAACATAATCCACACATCAAACCACTACCACTTAAATGTTTTAAGCTTTTCCTGTTGTCTTTAAATCTGCCTCTGTAAAATAACATTCACACTAATATTTACTTTGCTGTTAGGTCCCAACTGATAGTGTATCAATACTTGGTGATAATAGGAAGAAAATCAGTTTAGCCCTACACGTATACATTTTTTCACACCATGTATTTGTTGTATTGTCAAAAACAGATAATTTTTGCACATTTGTGATAGCGGCAAGTCATGAGATCTGCAACACTCACCACTGAAAAGATGTTTTCAGGTGAAAATGTACGCAGTCAATGAATTTCTTTGGAGCTTTGCTTTGCTTTACCAAATAATTCCCCTTTTCTTTTGTTCTTACAGGTAGAGTCTAGTAAAGTCTACTCTCTTTTGCCTTTCAGTCTGTTGCCGTCTGTCTGTCAACAATGTTGCGTACAAACTAGTTTTTTTTTTATTTGTTAACCCCTCCATTATTGCATTGTTTTTTGTTTTTTGTTTATAGCAAAGTTTACAACCTAAAGATGGGTATAACAACCCAAAGTATAGCCTAACAGGCCAATCAGCATTTACTTCACACTGTTGTAGATTCTCCCCATTGTTGCATTAAGCATTTACAAGCTACTTGAACAACTTACAAGTGGTTGTTCAGGTAGCTGCAGCCAAGTAGTAGTTAAGCATCTAGAAAAAGAACCAAAAATGTTTTGCAGCAGATTCATGTGACATCGCAGTGCGTAACATCAGGATATCGTTGTACAAGATTAACTGATATGTTTGGTATACAAGAGGGGGAAAAAAGTTGGTTATTCTAAAAATGTCTTCCAAAAAGCCTTGACAGGATTTGCAGATTGGTCTATCTTTTCTGTCACAAACACTCTGTGATGTTGCCTCACATGCGAATGATATTACAGCATGGTCATGCTTTTTCTGATAGATAAGGGGAGAATCCACATACCCAAATGTCTTTGCATAGATACACACACGCACGCACGCACGCACGCACGCACGCACGCACGCACACACGCATATCTCTGTACTTTCTTTTGTTGATCTTATGTAAGTTGTGTAACAGTACAGGATCTGGATCATTCTGTCTCAGGAAATTGCAGTACTCGGTTAGTTTTCACTTCCCTTAAAGGTCAGTAATTTTCAGTTCCTAATTCTGGGAATATAACATGACCAAGCTGTATATTGTTGCATCTTTATGAGTTATCGTCAGAAAAACATGCCGTGTGGGGGGAAAAAGGCATATAAATCTTCACAATTTTAAAACACCAATGTCATTATAATAGTATTCCTGGTGCTAAACCTGGTTATTACACTTTACAAGGTGACAATAAGCATGTGATTACACCATTGGTTTTGGACTCTGTGATGTCATATTTTGGTAAAGAGCTCTCTGACAGACATGAGTGGGATTATAGATTGGATCCAGTGTCTCTGTTTCTCTCTGCTTTCAATATCAACTACTGAAAACATTTACTTACATGCAAAATTAATCCAAAACAAGCAAACCAAACTATGGAGTCCTTGTACCAGAAAGCCAGACTGTCATCTAGTATGTTTTATAACTTGCAAAACTACTGTAATACCTGGGAAACCTTCCTGATCTCTTCTACAAGAGCACTTAATTTGACAAACCTTTAGCTGCAAAACGTGTTTGAGTTGATAATTGACATAGTTATAACTGCTGCTGTTTGTGTCTTTAGGTCACCTGAACTTGGAGGGACTCTTCCTGGTTAATGGCAACGCAGAGCGGGTGGATTGGTTGCGTCAGCGCTATGACAGTGGTGAAGAGGTGGAGCTAGAGAAGGAGGCCGATCTGGCATCAGCGGTCAGTTTGCTCCGACTGTTCCTGCAGGAGCTTCCTGAGCCCGTTATCCCAACGGCTATACAGGGACATATACTACAGCTCTATCAAGGTGTGTGACCACGACTTTTCCTCTTCTCATGCCATTTCATGAATTTCTTCTTCACTCAGCCACAGTCTGTTTTTATCCAGTGTAATGCAGTTAACCTGCATGTTCCTTTTCACCCTTTCCTCCTAAAATCCAGTTTGGAGCCTTGAGTTTGTTCTGCACAGTCTATAAATGTACTTCCTATCAAAAGAGTGTTGACCATAGCTGTTCTAAAAACATGCACAAGCACACACTCTTCTGCATCATTTCTGGGTTTTCATCCAAGTTGATTTTGTTTTAAGCTGTTAAGGCTGTTCCCATGTAGGCTGATGCTGGTTATATAAGCTGTGAATACACAGTACAGTGGTCTGATCACTACATGAAAGGAAAACTGGCTAAAACAAACTCTTTCATAACAAGCACCTGAATTATCTGTGCGTTTGCATATCTGCTACACTGATGCTCAGCCTTCATCTAGCCTTTCTTCATCCTTGTGCATCTGCCTGTTATGTCCACACTCTTCTCAAATTCAAAATCTAAAGTTATGTTAACAGTGTCCCCGTGAGAACTGCCGCCTTTCAGTGCTTATCAATTCTTCCTTTTTGAGGGGTTTTGTGTATTTGGTTAAAAAATGTGATTGAAAGGCATGGGTTTCATTTCCCTTTTGTTGTTTCAGCTCTTTGGCCTGTCCTCTTTCCCCTCTGTTTTTATCACAGATTATCTGCTTTAATCCCCTTGTCACAATGGTGGTTGTTCCTGTTGCTGTCATCCAGATTATAGCAGAAAACTGGTTGGGGGTTTGTCGAGACTCCATGTCATGCCATTTATTTCTCAATCTATTATATTCTATAATGGCACTACTGCACTTGAAAAAGGATTACCTTTTTTGCACATTTCCCTCTCTGTCACCCTCTGTTTCACCTACTTTCACCTCTCCCATAGGTGAAACAGAGCATAATGTTATCTGAGTGTGCAGTTTCTCTTGATAAGATTTTTTTAAGGCTATCTGTGAAGTACCTGATAACCCATAATTCACCCCACATTATCATTAGTAATGTGAATGACCTATAAAAGCAACACAGACTGCAACAGATAGAAATTCTAATAGTGAGTCTGAAATATGAGTTCACACCTTTTCAACTAAACATAAAATAACTACTGCTGTGGCTAGCAGTGCTTCTTCATAGCAAGGGCGACCTGCTGGTTGTCCCGGGAGCTGCTTTCCACAGTCCATAAACTGGCCATAGGTGTGAATACTCTTAGCCTTGTGATAACTTATTGAGCTGTCCAGGGTGTCCCCTGCCTCTCGCCCAATGAGAGACAGGATGAGCTCCAGCCCCAGTGACAGTGAAGTGGAAGTGGTTAACGAAAGAAATGAATGTATATTGGCTTAAGTGATGATATCCTGTTTCCTATTTCTTCACATTCGTAGATTACGACAATGAAGAAGAGCTGTGTAGAAATTTGAAGTATCTGCTTCAGCAGCTTCCCCAGTTGAACTACGGTCTGTTGCGTTTCCTGTGCCGCTTCCTGGCCAGCGTGGCGTCACTTCAGCAAAAGAGCTGGAACGTCGGAGCGCTGGCCGCCGTCTTTGGACCAGATATCTTCCAGTAAGATTCTTCTACTGTTATTTAAGAATTTCGATTCATAATTTTGATTCCTTACAGAATTGTAATCCTTTTTTTTTCTATTTAAAAAAAAAAAAGAAGGAGAATGAAGTATTTATTTTTGGCACTTGCAGGAACACGCTTACACACAGAAGTTAAAAAAAAGAGGGATGTTTATTATTTTACGCAAGTATGAAATTCTCATGGGAAGTAGTGTGCAGCCAACTCAAAACTTTTCTGTCATTTTCCATCTGCAGTCTGTCAACAGAGGGAGAGGACCTTCGGGACCAGGAGTCTGTCAGCAGAGTCCTGGCAGAGCTGCTGGACAATCAGGAGGGCCTGTTTGACTCGGAGGACGATGATGTCTCCACTACCAATGATTACAGCTCCATCAATGAACAGGTTTGACCCATCTCTCTTATACCACACTTCTCAATATGGCTGTTTCTGCCTTGCATCAATGTCCAAAAATATGACAATAATTAGCATACCACACTTTCTACAATTGATTTTGCAAAGACTTTTAAGTTTATTAATGACTGTGAATGGTAAAGCTCTTGTAAATATAGTTTCTGCTGTCATGGCAAAACATTTTATCACAATCCACAGAGAGGCTGTCTATTTTTAAGCTTACTCGTTAATGTAGTTTTTGGTCTTTCTAGCCCACACATCTCTTCCCTCCTGCTGTAACAGATTATTTTCCCCCTGGGATCAATAAAGTGTTCTTTATCTATTTTTTGTTCACCCCGGTCATTCTCTCATAGGGGTCTTTGTAGCTTTTCTTTTATCCTCAAATAAACACCGTCTCTAAATCTAGAGAGTGATGATAAATGCATTTTAACCTGATATAATAACCAGAAATCTGCAAATAAAAACAAAAGTACAAAAAAATAAAATGGAAAAACAAGACAAATTTACAATTTCTTACCAAGTTGCTTGCAGAAAATAAAACTTTTGTGAAAAAATCAATTTATTGGCATTACATGACAGTCGTTACACATGAACAAAAGCGTCCTTTCACAAAAGCTGTTAGATTCCTCTTTGTCTTCCTCCTCTTTGTGTTTTCTTCGTCCTCTTTGGTGGCATTTGGCTGTAGAATGTGCCATTTAACAGTGCCAGGGTCAGAGGGGAAATTTTTTCAGCGCTGATGCACAGAGATAGCAGTCAAATTTTATGAAAAGTGAAAGATGAAATTTATAAATGTCACCCCAACAGCAGAAAAGAATTTAAAAAGGCTTAAAGGGATTGTTCCATGTTTTTTCCTTCTCAAAGAATTTGTTTTGGACTAACAAGCACATTCTGTCTTTGAGTGAGTTCTTCATTTTTATAAATCATGAAATTTTGTTGTTGGCATCAGCAGCAGAAGAGTGGATGTAATAAATGATCAACCTTAAAAGTTAACATGAGAATAACAATTCTGCTTTATTTTGACTCCAGTGATGATGTTGTTATTAGAAATCTAGAAGACGGCACTACATTAGGATACACGGATTAATTAATTCAAACCTGTTATGTACAAAAATCTTTCCTTGTAACAAAAACGACAGCGTCTCTAACAGGAGTTATTAATTAACTAGAAGATCAGGCTGAAGTTTTGCTGTAAGGAAATGTAAATAACACTGGTATTCAGCTGTACCCACTTCCTCTTGGGAATGTTGAAATGTAAGCAGCAGTGTTTAAGAAAAACAATACAGCATTTTTCTGTAAGCAAAATTTTTCTCAGAATGATCTAGGTGTCCCCGCCCAAGGACACTGGCACACCCCTGCATACTTTACACAGAGCATTAAAAGAGTGCAGTTTTGTAGCAACACCTGAGCTTAAACCAAACATTTTCCTCCACTTTCTAACAGTTCGTTCTCTTTGCCGACATACACAGTACAAAGAAAGGCGTAGTTAACTTTTAACTTTACAGTGCTTTTTGTGTGATAACAATAATACAACAATAAAGAGGCAACCCTTGATCAGTATCTCAAATGCCATGCTACTTTAATTTAGGAGTATGTTGTTTGCCACAGCAGGGAGTGTTGGCGTGAAAGGGCAGCCTGTCATTTTGAAACTATGACCACAACTAAACTTTGCTATATATCTACATTGTGTCACCTATTTAAAAAACCTTTCAGCTGCTTGCTTTGTTTGCTCCCCTCTCCATGTTTTATTCTTCTTTTCATGTAGTTTTTGCTTCTGTTTTAGTGTGCTCTTAACCGAACCACTGCAGAAAACTTTGCTTCAACTTGCCTCGTAATACTGAGACCTTGGAGTTATTATCTGCCACATCCTTCCTTTTATTCAAGGAAAAACTCTAACCTTGTGAAAGAAAACTAATTGGATTGTAATTGAGCTCTAAACAACAACAACAACATAAAGCATAAGTTCTTTCATGCAACTAGTTCATATCATTCCCTCTGTTAGCTATTGTCCTCAGTTTTATTGTCTGATTTGTCAGATGAATGAGAATATAATATTTCCAAGACACATAATGGAGGAGGTGAGAGCAGATGAAGAAGGAGAAGACAGAGAAGCAAATCTGTAAAGACATATCTGTGCGCTGATCCATGTGTCTTATGTAATAGAGAGGGCAAAAAAAGTGGGTGGTTTGAAGAAGGAGGGGGGGAGAAAGCAGTCAAGAAGATAGGGGAGAAATGACAAGAGTGCAGAGACAAAAGAGGAATAACTGAAGGGAAGGAGAGAGGGAGGGAGGGAGGTAGAGGTGGTGAGACAGGGGAGGAGATAAGAAAAGAAGCTGGTGATGATGTAACCGTGTAACTCACACCTCCAGTCCCTGCTCTACACTGGGGATGACTCTCATGAAGGGGATTATCTCCCACACACACCTGCTTTCACACAGGAGACCTTGAATCAAGCCTGGTTACAAACTAAAAGAGTAAGTTAAAAATGCTTCATCGAGCCTAGCTAGCACACATAAAATGAACAAATTCATCTTAAGAAATGGAGAGACATTGTAAAAGCAGCTTAACAGAGAAGTCCATGAAAGATATTGAGTGGAGAAAGGCGGAAGACAGGTGTTGTTTTATAGTGTGTTTGTGCTCAACTTTGGAGCACAACAAGGCGGGCATATGTTTGACAAAGATGAATATAAAAATGGATTTTAGCTTGTTTATCGCAAAATAGGAGTCAGTTGAATTACTGTTTAGGTGACAACAAGAGTACGTTGATGTTTGCTGCTGTCGCGAGGATACTAACAGGTTTGTTTTTTGATTTACACTTCTTAGTCTCAGGGTTTCTGCTTGGAATATGAAAGAAAAATACCCCAAGCGCATAAGAGTATAAAGTTTCTTCTTTTTTGTGTGTGTGTGTGTGATTTCTCTACTGAGATGGCTTGTGACATTTTTGGTGTAGCTTAGCTTGGCTTGGCTGGACTGTCTGATAATGTGTTTTGATTCCTCAGCCTACATTTTCTTTGGATACACACCAGCTTGAAAATATATTATAGCTCTAATCAACCACAATCCTGTGGCATTAAAATGCTGCTCTGTTCTGACTCATAGCTTTTAGAGAGACAGCGACACTGCAGTACCAATATTACGAACATAAAAAGTGTGCACACTGTCCCATCTTAATAATAATATCTGTGATCTCAGGGCCACGGTTGATATTTCTGCAGATTAAACGAGGCTTGTAGGCTTGAAGTTAATTTGACTTCTAAACCTCAAACCTTTTCCTCTTGAGCGCTTTTCTTGTTACATAATTGTTCTGTTTTATGCCTCAATAAGACCTCAGATCCCTTTGTACATCCCCTGTGCCCAAAGTGGACATAAGTTAAGGCTTCAGTAACATAAGTTTTATAACCCATTTGTTAGGCAGCTTGTGAGAAAAGTTAGTATGTGGGTCATTGTTTCTGTTATTACTTTTCTGCTCCCTGCTGCATTGCTGTGCGACCCTTTCATGCACCAGGTGTCATTTTGCACTGTTTAATGCAGGGCTGCAACGATTCATTGAGTAATTTGAATAATTCGATTACGAAAAATTCTCGACGCAAATTATTTGCTTCAATGCTTCGTTTAACTCACAGCTCTGTAGCGTGCCGTTGTCACCATAGGAACGCGAGCCCTTCGACCATATTTGTGACTGAAAACGGACCTGCCGCTGGCACAGTTAAACGTGGAGCCGGAGTCTGTTTACACACCGCAAAAAGCAAAGAGGCGGAGCCATTTCCGAGATGGTGAGCTCAGTGTTTCTAATGTCCAAAACAGCAGCGCTGTTCCTGTGATCACCATTAAAACCTTTACTGGGAAAAAAGCTGGCAGAGTCCAACAAACTCTGACATGAAGAAAACTGAACTTTGAAGCTGCTCCATCCACGGCTATTTGTTTTACACAGCAACAAATCTGCGTTAAGGTGTATAATAATATGCAGATGAACGGTTAACTTAGTCTGATACCAGACTGGTTAAACTATACAGCTTGCTGAAGGCTGACCGCAACAGTCCTATTTTACATAGGAGCAATACCTGTGGCAAACAGGGGCGAGTCTAAAGGGGGCCATTGGGTGTACTAGACCAATTATATTTCAGGGGTTTCATAACATTTTTCAGATTGAAAAAGAAGTAATATAAAATTATCTATTAAATAATAATTAAATTGCATTAATATTGAAAAGCTTTTTTTTCGCAATGCAATAGAAATGTACATAAGCGAGTAAAACACTATTAGGTCGGACACTGAATTATTATTTATATTAATTAATGTCTACATCATAATAACGCCTGTTTTCAGCAGTACAAAGACTTTTATAATTGTCTGAAAACCTTCCACAAAGGTAGAATAAAGTTACATTTTTGTATGCCTTAGTTTGGATTGTGTATATATCTTATTTTATTTGACTTTGACATTTGACTGTACTTGAGATTATTTATATATTTATGCATTTGACAAAATGTTTTCTTTAAAAAATTAAATTTCAATATTGCATGTACGTACAATCAAAGGGTTTAGTTTTTTGACAGATGTTGTATGCACTTAAACTTTAAAACGTTGCAATTTCTAAAATGGAAACCAATGAGCAGTTCATTTTGAAAGACCTGGGTTTTTTTCTCTTTAGAATATTTATAATTGCTCATTAATAAGACAAAAGTATTTCTTATCTGATTACTCGATTAATTGATGGATTAATCGATAGATTACTCAATTACTAAAATAATCGATACCTGCAGCTATAGTTTAATGTATATACATGCAGTTGTTATATCTATGAGTGAATGAAAGGAGGTTATAACTTTAAACCTAGATGAGCTAGGATTATGTGTCCCATGTATAAAACGACTTGCCTGTCTACTTAATTACTGTCTTAATGAAAGCACAGGTGCAGTCAGAACTGTGAACAATAACTCCAACTGGGTGGATGTAGTAAATTCATAAATATCAGGGTGGTCAGCAGCAGGGAACAGCCTGCTTAGGATGGAAGACATACACTTGCTTGAACCTGTGACACAAGTGATAAATTATTGAGCGGTAGCCTATTTAAGTTGGAATGTGGAGTTATTTAAGGAGGATCTGTTGGCCTAGTTGGACAGCAGAGGAGATGTATAATAGCTGTGGAGGGATATATAGTATGAACGCACAAACATCTACGGATTTTTCAATAACGTCTTAGAAATACACAGCTACATTCTTGATTTATTTACTTTGACTAAGATCTAGATCACACAGCCCACTCATTGCAGGAACATTAGGCCAGAGGGCTGTTCTCCAGTGGTACTGCTGGAAGTAAACAGTGCAGTCTTGCAAGCAAGAATGAGCAATAAAGCACTGAGAGGAGATTCGATTGAACAGTTAGGACCTTTACACTTCCAGCACCTTAAAAAAAAAAAAAAGGCCACTTCACAGTTCAGCTTCCTGTCCGCAGTAGATAAATCTGAAAATGAGAGAGAACTGTTTGTCGTCTTTGTTTTCTTTAGTCTCAAAGAGTAACAACCGCTCTGGGTGTACAAATGACCCCCTGGAAACCACAAATGTAGGCCACAGTTTGAGATCAGTAATGCCCATCCCAATCAGTTGTTCTGTGATTGTTCTGTGTTCTTGGCCCACAAACAGTACGACAGCCAAGCTAATGATGTCAGTGCAGCTTGTTCCTTGTTCTCCATCCTGAAACTCTGGACTAGACTGCTAAATAAGGGCCAATGTCGTGACCTTTTGTTCTGGGGTGTTCTCTCCCCTGTCTTTTCACCCACTCAACCACACACACACACACCATACAGAGACGCACTTGTCTATCATCACTGGGACTTGATGTCTAAAAGCACTGCAACTTCTGTTTTAAAACATTCATTTGATAAGTTAGCCTGATTAAAAATTTCCACAGCCCTAAATGAGGGAGTGGGGTAATAACTGTATATCCAACCCCATGAGTGACCAAGCAAGGTCATCTTGACAGGGGGATTTAACATCTCTTATCCTCTAATATTGTTACGTCACCTCAAAGGCTTTCTGATAACTTACTCAGCACATTGTTGATCATATTCATAACTCCATTTATGCCATTTGAATGAACACATCTTGCCCAGGGGGAAGTTATACAATCAAGATTCATTGTTCATTATGTCAACAGCTAATGTGGATACACAGGGGCTTTTGTATTTAAAGCATATCCACACCAGTTTTTCCATGTCACTGACCAGCAGCCACAATATCATATGCTTCTGTTAAATCTTTAATCCCAGTTCATGTTCACTGAATTAATTTTTCCTGCAAAGAATTTTTCATGAGTTTTGCATGATTTTGATGTTTAACCAGTCTTTACATTAATGTCCATAAGTCGTGATTTCCTGTGCTTGTAATGTATCCGTTTTTGCTAATCATGTAATCTGAAATTATTTTACAGTCAAAATGACAGTTTCTATATTTATTGTTTCAGCTCTCTGGTTGATAATTATGTGTATGTCTGGTTCAGCAGAGAACGTTTTAATGAAAAGTGAAAACCGCAGATTAAGACTTCAGCAGAATAATGAGTAAAACTGCCTTTTGATGTTAAACTCGGGGAAATATATCTATCAATAGAGGGAACAGTCTCAATAGTGTAGTGGTTAAAATATTCACCAAACACACGAAAGATTCTGGGTTAAGACCGCAGTGGTGACCCCTTGCAAGTAAGGATGGCAGCTGAAAGAAGCAAGCAAGGAAAGTCGTGTTCTTAATTTTAAATGTCTAAGATAAGAGATTAATTTTCTGCATTCAAATATAGACATCTAAAATTGGAGTTTTAATTAATCAAAACAACATTTTCTCATGGTAGCATGGTTTCCATCCATCCATTCTCTTCCGCTTATCCAATTCAGGGTCGCTTCTAGAAAATTCCAAGTATTTGTGAAGGCAGAAATGAATAGAGTCCTCTCTTAACTTGAGCTGCTGCTTATTTTTCCAGCTCCTGTGAAACAACAGCATCACAGTGCACTTGTATTTTTTTATGTGTTAATAGCAAAGGATGCTTTAGAAGTTCGGGAGATTAATAATTATCTGTCAGGCTTCCATATAATTTAATCAGTATTTCACACACGCCTACACGTAAAGATAAATATCACCCCGTAGCTCAGCTTAACCGCATGCTGGCATAAAGGATATTTTCACTTCTTAATTGAAGCACTCATAAAAACTGAGACTGAAGCTGTCTAAAAGTCTAAGTTCTGTACTCGGTCTCTATTATACACACACACACCCACACCCTCTTACTTCAGGGAATCTTGTGAGTCATCCTCCTAGGTCTGCACATGTGATGATGCAAGAATTTCCCAACAGCCAATCCGGGCTTTTTTTTTTTTAACAGAGGTGTTTCCATAGTGACAGTACAGTGACAGCAGCAGATGCTGAGAAGACCAAAGGAGAGAGGCACAGGAAAGGGCAAACAGAGTGATGTCGTTGACAATGAATCTGGTTTAACCTTTTAATCCACGTTTCTTTCAGGGTTTTTCGTAGTTGAGGTCAAACTTGTGTCTAATGCAATGTTGAGCGTAAGGTGTAGCTTAAAGAACCAGGTGATGATTTTATACACAAAAAATATCTGTTTATAAAAGTCATATTTTACTAAGTCAACAAAAGAAATCCTTGCGCTGGAGCATAAAGTACAGCTTGTTCATATGCTGTCACCTACCAGAATGATGATGAGTTATTTCTGTCGACATATTTATTCCCCCTCCCACCCTCTCTCCTACATCCATCTCCTTCCCGTCTCCTTTTCCCTCTTTTTACTGGCAGATTCATTATCACACTGTTCTTCTTTCCCTTCGGCTCGCTCTCTTGACCTTTTCCTCATCGTATTCACACCTTCTTACATTATCTCAGCCTTAAAACTGGAGCTACGGCAAAAGAAACTCAATAGTTTGTTGTCCAGTTTAGGTTGCACTAGAAACATGGAGCATCAGCTTGTCTTTTCCCATCACCCTGCTTTCTTCTCTGTTAAAGCTTTGGCTGCACTGAATATGTGGCTCACGCAGGCCAATCGAAGGATTTTCCTTTTCCTGCACCTACATAGGACATGTGCTCTGTGTGAGTCAGAGGAAAAACAGGACAGTGGTTAAGTTAACAGCCAGAAACATCCGCAATTAAATAAAATGTGTTCTGGTGGTTATTTTTATATGTTAGTAATCACTTTTTGACCCATTTCTGTGACCTTTCTATATTTGCAGAGCATCTCTCTTACACACACACACACACACACACACACACACACACACACACACACACACACACACACACACACACACGTATC
>VVHJ01052374.1:0-18238 GCA_015107715.1 Tylochromis polylepis
ATTTGATTTCTATTGTTGTCAGCACATTCAACTATATAAAGAACAAAGTATTTAATAAGAATATTTCATTCATTCAGATCTGGGATGTCTTATTTTTGTGTTCCCTTTATTTTTTTTGAGCAGTGTAGATAAACCGTTACACACTAGCCAGACAGGCTGACCCGTGTGCGCGATGATGAGTCTGTGTGAGGAGAATGTGTGCTCGTGGAAGGAGGCAAACCCACTTTTGGGCAAAACAGTGATTAAATATGTTTTATAAGGTACTCCTCTGCAAATGCATTTTAATTAACAAGTATACTGTAGCAAATAAACGACTGAAAAATGTTTTCAGCCGCCTGTCCAGTGAGTTTATCGTTTCCCACAGCATCTTAGATTTTTCTTATTATGCTCTTCGACCTCCATTACCTCACCGTAATGGCACTTAAGTCACTTCCACACCTGCTACAACTTCAGCTTAGACTGGCTGGATTTCAAAGATAGAACAAAGACTACCCTCAGTCCAACTGTAGGACAAAAGGCTCTTTGGAGAGGCAACTGAAATATATATAGAGGGCTGCCACGGTGACCTCGCCTGCCTGAAGGTAGGAGAACAGAGCTGTTTAGCAGCGACCCCATTTTCACAAATACGAGTGAGGGGATTGCCAAGTAGTCAAACGATAATTTGATGAGTTCAAAAAAAATCCCAGAAAAAACATTTTAAATGATTTAAAGTGTTTTAGAGCCACTGCCATCTGTTATATTTCTTGGCACAGCAGCCAATATTACATAAACTGGTGGAGATGTTACAAATTCCTCGCGTGAGTAATTACTGCTGGCCAGACGTGGTGCAACTTACAGGAGGAAGACCTCTCCTACGTGGAAAAAAATGTGCTCTTTATGCAGTGTAGTGTATGACCCAGACTGATAAATCTCTCGATATGAAGTGGAAAACATTTCAAAGCCGCTGTATCTGAAGTCTCCTTGGTGGCGCCTCCCTTGTGTTTGAGTCACTAATCTGGTGACGCACAGAGGGAATCAGAGGGTAAACACTCAGAAGCAGGGATTCTCAGCATGCTCACGTCTCCAGTGTGTATATGGATGCATGTGTATATACGTGTATGTGTGCCGCCTAGCAGGAGAGTACCAACATCACGACTAATGAGTCTCAGGCCCTGCGGGAAGCAATTCCAACACACTCCACAGCAAACAGACCAACTCGTGTGCATAAATTCTCTCTCTCGCACACACACACACAGTATGAATTTACCCATGCCACTTCATCACCCACTGGCACTCATTTGCTGATCTGAAGGAAAGCCTGTGGCCAAGGCTTTTCTGTAAAATGCCACAGCGAAACTTGAGCTTGGCATTGGGAGCTACAGCTGCTAAGGAACTGTACGAAAAACAAGTGCCCACTAATCTGCCCACACTCTCTCCACCTCTTTTCATCCCACTATACGAGGCCAGGGAGATGGAACCACCCACACAAAGAAAACTCAAGGCTGGACAAGATGGCCAAGATTGCATAATTTTTGAGCCGTTATGTAACAGGGTAAGCCAGTCACTTAAAACAGGCCTATTTAGAGCTTTTTCCCCTCTCTGACTCTTTCACCATTTTCTTAGATGGATGGATGGATGGATGGATGGATAGTTTATGTGCCACTGGCGATGCCCCAAACCAGTACCTCTGCGACAAAGAGTAGCACAGATGGCAGCTCAGGGCTGGCCAGCATTCGCAGTACCAAATGGCATGCCACAACAGATCCAGATGGATTCAGGCACTCGGTTTTATTTTTTGCCTTTGAATAGATGATGGATAAACACTGAGAAAGACAGAGGAGTAAAGAAACAGAGAGAAAAACTGTGAGACAGGAGAACAACAGCCTCCCTACAATGTGAGGAAAGAAAAGCAGAGCAAAAGTGGGCGAGTGACAAAGCAACAAAATGAAGAAATCAATCCATCTGCCTGCTTTTTTTTAGTATTTGACTCTCAAATAAACACACCAGCTGCATTTACATGCCCACACACCTCTCGATGTTAGAGTAAAATAACAAACATTAGGCCCCATGCTGAACTATCCGACCCCAGAAAACCTGAGCAAAGAAAATATTATAGGACAAAATATGTGGAAAAAAAAACGATGAAACTTGGCTTTAATAATCAAAGTAACAAAACTGCAGCTCAACAGGATTTTTCTAATGATCTTCTAACCCTCTCTTCTGAGTTTTTAGTCTTTTAAAATAAAGACACAGTCTGTATATAGAAGATAAATTTGACCGCCCAGAATAAAAAATGAAGCCAGTGCTGAAGTACCTTAAAACTGGTTGCCGGCCAGCAGGGGGCGACTTCTCTGGTTGCAAAAATAGTCTGCTGTATAGAGCGTGGTGGGAAAATGGCTCTTGATTCTGTCTGGATTTATGACATAAATAAACAATTTCCTGATGAGTTTGTGGCCTCAAAAACAATATAAAGTCTTGTTTTAAACATCACATGGGAGCTCTGGCTTTTTTTTTTACTTTGTTTAGGCAGCAAAAGCCACCCAGTTAGACTCAGGAAAAGATCGTGGTTTGAAGCAAAATATGCCTCCTCAAAGACCATCAGTGACCCTACAGATCTGAAAAAAAGAAAAGAAAAAAAAAAGCGTTTGAATGCAACGCCACATGAACCTTTACGTCTCACCACCTGGCATCACTGTGGCCTCTGCTCATCACATTTCTGCTCGTGTAATAATAGCAAATAAGGTTTCATTAGTCGAAATGACGCTGGCATTAAATATTAGAGATTACCTGTGGAAATAAATACAGAAATACAGAGGTCAGAACGCAAACTGTTCGGGCCCGTTAACTTGAGCTTCCAGCGCTAGAGGTTCTTTGAGGTTCATTTCCAGCTGACCCAGATAAGACCTCTTTCAGCTGTTTGCAGTGTAAACCTGAGAAGCCAGCAGCGTTTGCAGAGCGTGAGATCGAGGAAGAGAAGGAAAACTACTCCATTGAGAAAAGGAAAGCAAGCCTCTCTCACGCTTATTATGAAATATAGTTGTCCAAAGGCTGTGAGCGATCCGGTGTTATTTCACAGATCGCCCTTTGAGGGACAGAGGCTTCACTCAGAATGAAGTGCTAAGAAAATATTTTCCCGAGCAGGAAATTACTCGGGAGAAATCTGCATCTTTGTCAGGAGGAGTCTCATATGAGTCTGGTTTCCTTACAATTAAAACCCCCAGGAAAAACTCTGCGGTACCACAGTGCTGAACTTAACCTGGAACACCCTTTGAACAAATCTATCAAGGGGAAGATTAAACTCAAGGATATTTTGATTTTCCAAATCATAACAGCAGGAAAATATATTGGCTACATTTTTTCTAAATACCTCTGAGCAGAAAGAGTCCCAACATCTGGGTGCTGACATTTGGTGTTTACACAACCTTAGAAAAATAGTTTAAAAGCTGCTTTTCTCCATTCATTTAATGAAGGAAACCCACCGGTCCCTAATGAGGATTCTTAAATTACTACACTCAGAAAAAGTGTCTGTCCAGCAGACTCTGCAAAGTAATCTCTGTAATATTATTTCTAATCATAAAAAAATAAATTATTCCGATTCCAAGGGAACAGGGGGTGGAGCTTCAGGCTTGCTCTGAATTTCCTCAGTAAGAGAAGGAAGAGAAAGGATTTTAGGTCCCAAATAATCAAATTGCCCCAAGCAATACTAAAGTACCCCAAAACCTAGCTTCATAAGTGTGGTTTGTACTGCACAATAGTAGAGATTTTATTCTGAAATGCACTTTAACCTGAACCTTATTAATAAAGATCAGAGTTGTCCATTGATGTTTTAAAGATCACTGGTAGGTAGTTTTTCTTGGCTAGGCTGAGTTCCCATCTGCACTATTAGTCAAGCCAAAGGCACAAATGCACACAAAGATAACAATTTTGTCCTTTCACTTAACCCCTGATTATACTTGCACGAGTATGATCCACGAGTTCGCTAGGGACCAAATTCCGTACATTTCATCATTTCATCAGACAGGGAGCGTGAGGATCTGTGCAGACGGTGCCTGCTTTTTGTCACTGCAAGGACTGCACTGCAGAGAATTTACATTACAATGCACCAACTATGCACGTTCCCCAGTTGGCAGATTTTGAAGAAGTATAACACAAGTGACTATTCCTCTGTCAGGTCTTCAGTTCTTTACATCATGTCCACAACTGAGTATAATCGGATCATAACTAAGGAAGAGATACTCAACTTACTCAACCCATTGCTTCGAGGCATGGATGTCAAAGGACACTTTGTGTACATCTCTGTGGTGCCTCACTCACATGTATCGACCAGTGTACCCATTTTTCTGGTGAGGTCGAGTTGCTCTATCGCAGTCGCGTTTCTGGTGTCCTGAAGAGGCTTGATGATCAGAAACTAGACCACATGGAATAAGTTATGAATTATTAAGCTGCAGTAGTATTCCTCACAGATGAGGCATAACTAGGACACGTTCCAGCACTGAGACTGGGAGCTGAGGGTTTTAAGGTACAATATGTAGTCTGTTTCAGAACACACTCTAGTGTAAATTACTCATATGTGTTCTCCTCTTCTTCTACATCCTGCTCCATCACTGGTGTTATGTTTCACCTTGTCAGATCAAAAGGAAGCCAGACCTAAGAACCAGAGAGGAACATGGTTCTTTGCTTTCACAAAAGATTTTTCAATCAAGTAATTCAAACCCAAAATCCTTAATAGCCTTCACGAGGCTGTCTGGACCCTGATCATAGAGATAGAAGTACTTTAAGCCTGCATTTGGTCTGATGGCTAGCAGGGGGCAACTCCTCTACTACATAAAAAAAAAAATTCATAATCAAAGTTGAATTCTAACTTAATTAATGATCTCAGCAAATGTTTTCCTTCTGTGTCTATGTTCTCAATCACTACTTTCAATTCCTATTCCTATATAAAACACGATGTTCATTTTGTAAACTGCCGGAGGTTTCTTCCTGTTAAGAAGGAGTTTTTCCTTCCCGCTGTAGTCAAAGTGCTTGCTCAAAGGGGGGGTCGTATGATTAACGGGTCAAGAGTGAAGATGGAAACAAAGTGTCAAATATCAAACTTGTTACAAACTACCTGGTATATACATTTTCACTCAGGTTTGTATTAAGAATCTAAGAACTATGAAAAATTGGTTTCCTTTTGATTCATTAAAATCTGGTGAAAAACACAAAATGCTCACAGAAAAACAAGCTAAGAACAACAGGAGAATACGGCCACGTTCAGATGATGTCAGCACCTCTTTTCCATTCATTTCAGTAAGGTTACATATTAATGCATTTAAACTGGAGTGGTCGTCTAGCAGAGCTGACAATCTGTATGTGTCCTACAAATATTATATTTTACCTCATCTACAGCAGTAGGTATTATCTAATCTGTTTATTTCAAACCTGATTTTGATATTTTTCTGCTCCGTTGTGTCTGTCTTTAGGCATTTTTCATCTTTAGTGCCTCTCACTGCACTCCATACTTTTGTATATGTGTGCAATGTAAATAAAGTTATATTATTACCACTTTCATTGATAAGGACAGAATTGCTGTGAGGCTGAAATGAGCTAATATAAAATACATATAAAATATATTTAGACAGTATATTCAAACTACATTTACATCAGGAGGGAAAACACCTGGTATGTTTTTCAGATAAATAGGTGGAACGTCAAAAAGTAGGATGTGTGAGTTTACCGACTGAAGTCAACATCAGCATCAAGAGTCTGACAGCCACTCTGACAACTGATGGGTGGTTTAAAGAAGAACAGATATGACACATGATGACTGAACACCCATAGAAAGACTAAATCCTTCACTAAGAAAAGACGAAAAAAAAAAAAATCAATGCGCAAACCCCTACAAATACCATAAACCGAAGAGTAATTGTGGTTTGTGCGTGACAACTTCACACCTTATTTTTTGTCATCCATTTTTCTTCGCAGGGAAGTTTCATCTGTTCATCCATCCTAATGTTTTTGCTCATCTAACGTTGCTTGTGATGTTTGGATTCATCACATTGGCTCACGTCCAACCTCCAAGCAGCAAATCCTGCCATTAAAGTTCCACTTTAAAACACGCTCACCACACATGCACTGTGGTTTCCAAACCAACAAAAGACTCTGTGGGAGGTAGCAGCAAGCTGTGACAAGCAGCTTCAACAATCCACATGAATGCAAAAACACAAAAGATGAGTTAAAAGCAATTTACATAACTCCCAAAGATGTCGAAGCCAATGTTTTAAAAATACTGTTGGAGAACAGGAAGCTAAGAAGAAGGATGGATCTGTTATGTACAGTAAATGTGCCATAAATTCAGTAAAACAATGATCATTGACAGATGAAGGGAATAACACAAATAATGTCTTCATCATGAAACCTGTTAGTGGGTGGGATATATTAGGGAGCAAATGAACATGTTGTCCTTAAAGCTGACGTGTTAGAAGCAGAAAAAATGGGCAGGCATAACGATTTGAGTGACTTTGACTGAAGGCCAAATGTTGATGTCTAGATGACTGGGGTCAGAGCGTCTCCAAAACTGCAGCTCTTGCGGGGTGCTGCTGGTCTGCAGTGGTCAGTATCTGTCAAAGGTGGTCCAAGGAAGGAACAGTGTTGAACCAGCGACAGGGTCATAGGCAGCCAAGGCTCACTGACGCACGCGGGGCGCGTAGGCTGGCCTGCGTGGTCCGATCCAATAGGTGAGCTGCTGTAGCTCAAATTGCTGAAAAAATGTAATGCTGGTTTCAATAGAAGGGTGTCAGAATACACAGAGCATCACAGCATGCTGTGTATGGGGCTGCATAGCAGTCAGGGTGCCCATGCTGAACCCCATCCACAACCGAAAGCTCCAACAATGGGAATACGTTAGTACTGGATCATAGAGCAATGGAAGAAGGTGGCCTGGTCTGAAGAATCATGCTTTCGTTTACATCACGTGGATGGCTGGGTGTGTGTGCATCGCATACCTGGGATAAACCTGGCACCAGGATGCACTATGGTAAAAGAAGGCAAGCTGGCGGAGGCAGCGTGATGCTTTGGGCAATGTCCTGCTGGGAAACCCTGGGTCCCGCCATCCATGTGGATGTTGCTTAGACATGTACCGCCTACCTAAGCATTGCCGGAACTGGCACTCCCTGATGGCTGTGGCCTCTTTCAGAAGGATAATGCACTGTGCCACAAAGCAGAAATGGTTCAAGAATTTTTGAGGAGCACAACAAGTTTGAAGCGTTGACTTGGCCTCCAAATTCTCCAGATCTCAATCCAATAGAGCATCTGTGGGATTTACTGGACAAACAAGTCCGATCCATGGAGGCCCCACCTCGCAGCTTACAGGACTTAAAGGATCTGTTGCTAACACGTTGGTGCAGATACCACAGCACACCTGCAGGGATCTAATGGAGTCCATGCCTCGATGGGTCAGGGCTGTTTTGGCAGCAAAAGGGGGACCAACACAACATTTGGAAGGTGGTCATAATGTTATGCCTGATTGGCGTATGTACTCACTGTAAACTGTGTGGACGGAAAATGCTACTTTAACTTTTACATTTTTGGAGCCTGTGGGTAAAGTTCACACATGGGAGAGGTTCGTGTTTAGAAAGGGATCTATTTCAGTCTAAACCACAACCTTTTCATAAATCAAAATAAGCAGTTATGTTGCCTAAACCTGGTCAAAATTCAACTTTTCTAAAAATAATATGCTTTATTTTGACTTTTAGCTTCCCATGAAACATGAAAACCTCAGTCTCCTGGGAGAAAGTCCTGTGTTTAGAGATTTATGCAACAAAACTGCTCTCCTATTATGACTTTGTTGCTTTTTTTTGCACCACCTCATCTTATTTCTTTAAACCTCCTGAAAAAGCCTTCTGTCAGAGAGCCCTGAAGGTAAACGTTTCTCATTTCTATGATATTCTGCCCACGATAGTAAACAACTTTCAGAAGACCAAACAAGAAAATTAAAACTCAAAAGCCTAAAAATGTTTACCTTGAATAGACAATATTAGATTTTTGGACATATTTTCTAAATAAAAGACTAGACGAGCTCCTATCGAAGGACTGACACATCATAGACCACTGTGATGTAAGACAGAAAGTTTCGGTTGCTGCAGGGATAGGATGCTCCGTGCTGTAGGTTAATCTCCGACAAGTTATATAATCATCGGCTGAAGTACTTTAAAGAAGGACTAGAGCGGATGATCCTCGTGGATTACGATCTACTCAAAGACTACAATCTGTCTCATAAAGAATTCAGCGTGTGTGTCTGTGTGTGTTACACAAAGTTTTAAGGTAAACAAATGAGCCTAACGCAGAGTGGGAGCGTAGTAACAGCAAAGCAGCCCACCCTCTTTAACTGAGATTCACCTTATTTGTCTGAGTGAACTTTTAGTCCTGATTACCACACCCGAGAATTCTGCATCAATATGTAAGCCCCTGTGGGGAAAGTTTGTCTAAAACAGAGCAAACGCCTCATGAAAGGCAGCAAAGAGAAGCTTCTTTAGAGTCTGAGAGGGGCTGACGTGCACATCAATTAAGTTGTTGTTCTTTCCGGCTGTTTTAATCTGCTGGGTGCTGCAGACGCTGCTCAGACACGATGATGCATCGTTAGCACAGAGAACCTCTGGGCTTCACATTCATTACCAAGTCTCCATATGACATGTCTCGGTTTGGCAAATAATTATGCGTGATGATTTCTATTATGTATGAGTTCTGATTTTTTTTTACTTTTATTATGCAGGGGTTATACAGTTTAAGTTCTTTTTGGACAGGATTAGTATTACGAGGGGAGATCATGTGACTTAGAAATGACACGGCCTCCCCTCGTGTCTGAGTTTCCTACGCCACGTTCTCACAGGAAAAGCAAGGTGTGGCGGGGCGTGGCTTGCGGTGCCGTGCGGTGGAGATGGCTTCACCTGCACGGCATCAGCAATCACGCCTCGCCAGCTATAAAAAGGGTCCTGATCGTCATGTTCAGGCGGTTGTTGTTGGTGAAGTGTGCGGCTGGCAGCGGGAGAGCTGCAGCCGAGGCATCTGAACAGCAACCGTAAGAGTGTATCGTGTTATCGTGTGAATAAAGTTTATGTGGACAAACATGAATTGTTTGTGGGGTCTGCCTTGGGTCCGTCACACAAGGTCCGTGTTTTATTCACGTTAACTGACACCTGTGGCTGCAGACCTGGCGTTGATATTAACCGACTGCCACGCACTGAGCCTGTTAAATGACAGCAAGCTAAACATTCCTTACTGAATGCTACTGACTGTTGCTGTTATCAAAACTCAGGAGTAATATCACACGACCTCTGTGTTTAAGAAAATATTGCAGGTAATTTTCACCTTTACAAATTAGAGACAAGGTCGATTCACAGACATAGTTACGAGAGGTCCTCAGGTAAAACGAATATAATGGAAATTGAGGAAAGACAAATATGTTGCATTTATATTGAAGGCATTCACTTCCTATATATGGGGCATGCTACTTAAGTTGCTTTAACCTGCTCGGTTGTTGTGCATCTACAAGCCAATTTGTAACCAACACCACAACAGCTCCTCCTCTCCATGTTGTTTCTAATCTGCTCTGTGCTGGGTCAAGACTTGTTATCGTGGTATCAGGGGGACTCTAATCATTTTTTTTAAATGCTTGTCCAATTGAGGATTGTGATCCCAGCTTTCACTGGGCGACAGGCAGAGCACACCAGGGTACACCCCGGACAGGTCGCAAGTGAAACACGTAGGTGTTTGGACCGTGAGAGGAAGCCGGAATACCCGGAGAGCACCCGTGCGGGCACAGAGGAAACATGCAAACTTCACGGGGAAGAGAAGCTAGAAGCTAGCTGGTGGATGTGAGCCCAGGACCCTCGTTTTGTGAGACAGTAATGCCAACCATTGCACCACTAACCTGAAAGGACAGCAAATAAAACACTATGGTTAATGGAAACTCACCAGTGGATGCAGACAGAATCAAATTTGAGACTTGAGGGCATGAACTTGCAAAACTTGGTGATCTTTTTAAAAATGTAACTTTTTTAAAAAGACCCAGTCTTAGCAACTAAAAGCAGTGCTAACAAAAACAAAAATACTGGCATGTGACACGTAATTTCCCATAGAGAGTTGGGACTTGAATGACTGACTTTGATTTCCCCTCATGGACTTGACTTGAGACTTTCTGTGACAACACTTTAGGCTTTGACTTAGCCATGAAGCCTTAAATAGCTCAGGTTATAGCTGTGGGAGAAAATCAACAATGAACTCAGTCTCATAAGAAATATAACTTGTGCATGTTCACTGTCACCCCTCCACTATTGCGGCACGTGCCACTCTTAACCGTTGGGTAGGAGTCTTCAAAGACGTCGTGAGAGGCCTTTAAGAATCTGTGTTCTAGAGTCTGATGTATTTTTCATATTTTTTTTCTCGCCTCCTCTTCGTAGCATCGTCTCTTTGCCCACCAGGGAATCATATCCTGACAAGCCCCCCTGTAGAAAGCCAGGGGATCTTTCTTCCGCTCTGTGGGGAGAATAATTAGCCTCATCTGCCTTCATTCTCTGTCTCCTTCGTACCCTCTCTCATGCCTGTGGCACTGTGTGTAAATTAGCCCTCTTCTACCTCAATGTGACTCAGTTCCTCTGCTAGAAAGCTCATCCATGCCTCAACTGCATAACAAAGAGTTCAGCTTTTGTTCAGCAAGAGAGCTACATGCTGGTGCGCCCCAGTTTTCCAGCCTCCTCAATGTCATCCTCTAAGGAAGCCGACAACTCTTAGAAATAATCAGTGTTAAAGTTAGAGGAGACAGTTCAAGGAAAATTCAGCAGAAAAAAAAAGCAGAATTCAAAAAAACGTGTTTACTTGTCTTATGTGCTTTGTTTAAATATTTAAAATGTAATTTAAAATACACCAAGACTTTTCTAAAAGAACTGCACTGTAACCGAACCTTCAGGCTGTGAGGCATCTCATCGACTTACAAAAGGTGCCCTTTGGGACTGATGCCTGTTATCACCGACATGTTTGGAAGAACTTTGTAGGCTGCAGATGAGGTGCGATCGGAAAGTTATAGGAATGAGGATTTATGAATCAAAAACATTAACCGATCTGACTTTTGGTGTGATCTGCTGGTCATCAGCTTTCCTCCTCTGTGGAGGTCAGTCTGTGTGCCCAAATGGTGATCTTTCAACTCGATTTTGGAGTCAAGTGCGAAGTTGCAGAGAGGCAAATCTGGAGAGGATGGCAGCTGACGAGAGAAGAATATGTTGCACCGACAGTCTCACCCTGGGAAATGAATTCACGGTGCACAACCTGATGAAAGCTGAATTTAATTTTAAAAATTACTCTTCACTCTAATTTAATTTGATCCTTAAGCAAATTGTAACTCTGCACAATCTTAATTTGTTATTCTTTGGGGTGAGAGTCTCCTCAGTTTCATTCTGTCTTATGTGACACTAAACAACTCTCTTTTTTGGGGGGGTATAAAATTAAAGTTGTGAAGATGTTGCCATGAGATGTCTTTGAGAAAACAAAGACATCTCTGCTGCATTGATTAGGAATGTGATTGATCCCCCCCCGCCACAATCTCTGCTATGGGGATCATAATTCTTGTTCCCTTGAATACCAAACTGAAAGTGAAGCAGACTGAGGAGAACAACCACGTTCAGTCAATATTACCTGGGGAAAGAAAATAGACTGCGATGTGTGCAGAGAACCAGTTATCACAGGGCGGTGAGTACTGGAGGAAATATGATTTTTACAGTTCAGGAAAGGAGTTTTAAGACATAAATATATGATAAATATTTATTTAGGCTTAGATTCACAAAACTAACAGCACTGAGGTCATCTCTGTGCTCCACAAGACTAATCCCAGTTACGTGTGCTGTAGGAATACTGGGACAGCTTTCAAATTATGATACATGTGCTCTGACTAGACAGCTGCTAGGAGTCTTTTCACATCATCACAAAAGCACTTTACCATTATAAATAAATACAAAACGAAATATTCTCTGTGTCAACACGTGCATTCATATATGAATGTTTTTCCTACAGTCCCCAGATCAATTGATAAGTGAAAGAAACCTTAGCTGCTGCAACACTGTTGAAAATGAGTGGCTGTTGGTGCCAGGCAGGCTGGTCGGATTATTTCAGGAAATTGTTGATGTACAACCACCTCTCAGGTTTCCAGAGAATAATGCAAAAAAGAGAAGAAAAAAATACGCAATGAGCAGGAGTTCTGGGTGTAAATGTCTTGTTGAGATGCAAAAGACCACACCAGGTGCCACTCCTGTCAGCTAAGAAGAGGAAACTGAGTCTACAGTTCACACAGGCTCACCATAAATGAACAGTAGAAGACTGGAAAGACTGGAAATTTTTGCCTTTTCGAATGAGTCTCTGTGACATTCAGATGGAAGAGTCAGGATTCAGCATAAACAACATGAAAGTATGGATCCATCTTACCTTGTAGCAACAGATCAGACTGCTGCTGCTGCTGCTGGTGTAATGGTACGGGGAATATTTTTGGATGTTCTGGGGCCCTTAGTACCAACTGAACATCATTTAAACACCACAGCCTACTGACACATCTTCTGATGGCTGCTTCCCGCATGGCAAATTGTTCAATGTGTTGGGATGTGTTGGTATAGAAAATTCTCATCATGGATGTGCAGCAGTTCTGTGATGCTGTCATGTCAATATGGACCAAAATTTCAACTGCATGATTCTAGCACCTTGTTGAATCTATGACATGCAGAAGCACGACAGTTCAGAAAGGAAAAAAAACAACAACTCTGTACTAGCAAAGCGCACCTAATAAAGTATCCGGTGAGGTTTTACTAATGTGTAGGGCCAAAAGCAATTACTGGCTCCCACTGGTTTCCATGTTTCTAATTTTTAAAGGAATTCCATTAAACCGAGTTTAGGTTTGATTGATGTTCTAAATTAGTTTCTTTTATACAAAACATTTGGATTTTACCATCCATCTAGAAAAACCTTTGTAGGATCAGCGTATCCACCCCTCATCCTTGAGCTGAATCTTATGCATACGAAGCGGCACATACAGTGCGGGCTCATGCTCTGGCAGGACAGCAGCTGCGGTCAGCGCTTCAAAAGCAGCATCGTGAAATGATTGCGCTTAAAGTGACAGCGGGAGGTTCAAATGTGGTCTTTGCAGATCAAACGACCTCCGTAGCTTCAGGGCATCGAAGGCTACGCATGCTGAATTGTGGATTTTTGAACTTGCACTGTGAGGCATGAATATGTAGCTGTGTGTTTGCAATAGAAAGCGCTCAGCATCCAGCGCTGGAAGATTAAACAGGATCTGGTCTGTTGAAGGGGTAGTGAAAAACTAAAGTTAGGGAGGCGGGCTGGTGACTGGAGGGTCACTGCTTTGAGTGCTGCCATGACAATATAACAGGGGAGAGAAAATTATCCAACAGCAGAGAGACTGTAAAACCTCCATTGGCCTACCGCAGCTTTAGTAATTGTTCAGGACAGTTTCTAGCTGTGAATGCAGTGGGAAACATTTAGTGAGAGAATTAACGGGAAAATGCATACATGCCCCAGCAAACGCCTGTGAATCACTACGATTTAAACACCGATGCAATCTGACGCCTGTTTATGACAGAGTTTCTAATTGCTGTGCTGCAACGAGTGACATTTTTATTCAAGCAATCCTTGTATTTCAAATGAAATGAATAAAACCGTCAGCTAAACTAATATGAAAACATGTCTATGATACATGCAGCACTCAGCACTCAGCACACAGCGCCAAACGCAATCAGGCCCAGCGATGTGAGTCCCATCGCCGAGCACGCACTGTGCCCTCCTGGAGATCAGGTGATTGGAGAAGCAGCAACAACAGGAGACAACAACGTGGTCATTAAATTAAGAGTTACACAGGAGCGTTTAGACATTTAAGTGTCCCTCTATGTCTTAGCAGGTTTGTTGTGGAGTCTCTCTCAGTGAGAGAAGCTGCAGCAGCCTCAGAGCGCTGGCACTTCAATACTTGTTAAAGTGATATACACGTTTCATTTTAAATACAGTTAGTTTCACTATAAAGCGTTACAAAACAATACAAAACATTGACATTTTCCATGTTGTGAAGGAAACACAGCAAACACCTTGGTTCTGTCAAAGGTTGCCGCCGTTTTGGTCTCAAACGTTTCAGTCTTTTGTGATCACGTGTCGAGTCAATCTGCCCACAAATGTACAAGCTCTGTCAGTGACGGTGTGTCGACTGCATGCTTCAGAGAACACGGTCATTTGTTCACAGTGTGTTTGACAGGAATTAGATTTGCACAAATGTCATAAACGGCAGCCGTTACCCGTCCTCCTCCCTCACCCTCGTTCTGATAGACATGATGACTGTCAGCTCACCGCGTCTATCAGAACGAATCTTCTGCCATCTTCATCATCTTGTAACAAAACACGTATCTACAGATGTGAGGAAGCTAGGAGGAAGTAGCTTAGGCTGCATGTCATCCAGCCATCAAAGGCCCATTACATAACCTCCTGAGTCAGAAGTGTTTATATAATTATCTTCTCATGCCAGAGCTGCGACTTCATATCTAGGTGACGTGTGACGTGTTCAGAGCATCACGTCATTATAGCTGATTATCAGGCAGATTTCAGTCTGAACCGAGTTCAAAATATAAGAGCTCAGTGCAGTATATGACCCAGATACAGTTTCAGCCCTGAGACTTTACCTTCTGACAACAGCTTTCCATCATTTACTGTAAAAAAAGCAAACAAGTATACTCAGTTTTCCCAAATTTTATGTTATTTTATGTAATAATAATAATAATAATAATAATAATAATAATGTGATGTGGGGGGGGGGAAGAAAAGTTTAATCAGCTCTTACTGTAACATCCAATAAACAGCTTGATTTTTTTGAAATTTAATTCCCATTTTTTGCCCATTTCTTGAGCCAAGTATCAGCAAACTCAGTGAAGCTGAGGTGGAAGCCTGATAAAGCAACACTTTCTGCTATAAATTATGTTCATATGGATCCAAATATTATTTTTACACAAAAAGAAAATAAACATAAAGACAGCCGTTTCAGATTTTCTGTTAAATATGTCACCAACAATATTTCCTCAATATGTTACCAAGTTGCAGACTTAATCATGCAATCATGTGACTTGTAGTGACATTTGCATTCCTGAACTTTACATTTCGGTTTAGACACTGGCGGCCTTGTTTATACTGAATGAAGCCGAATTCTTCACCTAACCTTAAAAACCCCTAACCACAGTTTTTCTGCTTACTCCAAACCCTCCAGCCCAGACACTCCCAGGACCCTTCAGAGCAGTTCATAACAGGAAGTGGTTCGAGCTGCATATAATAAAAGAAGCATTGCAGGTTTAAAAAGTGAAGCAAGTCCCTTAAACCTCTATTCTCTCTAATGGTCACTAAGGGGCGATACCTTTGGCTACAAAAAAGAATTCCAGTCCTGTAGAAGTCTTTGGGAAAACAGCCCTCAGGATATATTAAATAAAGCATAAGTCAATTTTGTACATTTTGATCAGATCCCACCCTCATTTGTCACAGCCAGTTTTAAAACACCAAAATAGCAATGGTGAAAAAAAAAAAAAAATCATCTTAAGGCTTCATAAATTCAAATTTGATATATGGACACATCACCGCTGACTGTTGGTGCCCAGATATTCATAATTAATGCACACAGTAGAAATTATGGTGAATGGTCTTCTCTGACAACATGCAGTAGAAACAGAATGGATCTTACCTGTTCCCAACTATTAAAGATTTTCAGGCACAACTGGCACAAACATTTTAGTATCAGAGGGCTTTGCTTTATTCATGAACGCATTCTGGGTCTGCTGGGATCAAAGCGTGCTCGGACAATAGTCGTGTCAGCACAGAGCTCAGAGGCTGTCAGTCAGGACTGAAGGCTGGAAGGTCAACATCTTAAATCCCTGGCCAGCTGAATTCAGTAAGAAACAGCGAATCACAAACAGCCCCCTGCCTTTCATTAGCGATTGCTGTGCTTTTGCATCTGAGCCAGGCCATTCCTCGTTAATTGTTCCTGTGGCCAACAGTGAATTCAGTTAAAGTGGCCGAGCCATAATGCAGGTATTTCTCTGTTAGTGTTCATTTCTGTTAAAACAGATTTTTAAAAAAAAAAAACAATTCAACACCTTGTCTCAAGATTAAACAAGCTAGTGCAGTAGTCCCAAAAGTTGCAGTTCCTCTAATGGCCACTCGAGGCCAGTGTCAACAGAACGGCATGAATATTCTTCTTAAAATATTTCACCTGTTTGGATTTTACTAAGACTTAGAAGGATAAAATTCTAATATTTTATTCTTATGTTGCTTAACTAACAATGCAGCCATAGCGGTGATAACCTAGCACTCCGATGCTAACACCGATAGACTGATTTAGGGTTAAGAAACTAACGACTGACTCTCCAGTGGTTGTATACATCTTTTACATGCGACTTTTTGTGATTTCCATGTTTCAGTATTTTGTGTCGTCTCCATTTTTCAGCGCCAGTGCTTGCAGTGTACTGACCTTGTGTCACACCAAAACATGGTGAAAGCTTAATTTTTATAAGGCAATTAGCAGCTTACTTCTTTGCTTGCATTATATGATTGAGCCACGTCAACAATAACATGTCGTGTTTCTCATTTAATATGTGCAAAGGTGTGACATTAGCTATGACCTTACCAAAAAAAAAGAAAAAGAAAAGAAAAAGAAAACATGAACGATGAAATGCTTGTCTTGTTTTTCTCTAATCATTTTGTAACGTTTCACCTTTCTGGATGAGCCCCAGGTGTTTACACATCTTTTCTGGCACCTAATTGGTCAATTATCATTTTTGTGGGGTGGGTTGCAGACAGACTCATAGATCCTTCCATTATTCATTCTGCTGTCTGTGGATGCAGACGGTGCACTTTTCTCGCCACAGCCCATCTAAGGGACTTATTAGGGGGTTGGGCAATGCCTAAATCCCTTTCTGCTCTTCGTCAGTTTCCTCTCATCTCTTTGTCTTTTATACGTTTGTATAGAGGATCATCGGCAGTAAACTGGAGACGAGAGGTCGGGGTTAGGAAAAAAACTCGTCCTTATATTAAACTCTTATTTTAAACTCTGAAACAAACATTACTTGAAATCAACCAGCCATCTGCACTATGTGGAAAGTAATGACACGCACCTTAGAAATTCTTTCAAACTTTTCCAATAGACTTTCCTGCACTTAGTTATCTTTTGTGTATGAGTTTACTGAAAACATTTTGAACGAGACAAACCTCAGAGCAGACAGATAAGCAAGGACAGACACATATTCTCTCCTCCCTGAAAGGAAAATTGAACATTTTTAACTGATAAAATATTTTTGTCATTGCCCTCAGTGAAAAGCATATCAAAGGAATTCAGCTTTTATCACTGGCCTGCGTCCTTGAAATACATGAGCAGCTCCTCGTTTTTCTCTGTAAAGTCACTGAGCATCAGCACTGCTGTTTGTTCAAAGGGTGTATCTACGATAGGTTTGTGCATCCTAGATGTGTTAGTTTACAACACATTTTGCCACATTTCCACTGCAAAGCAAAGTCAAGCAAAAGAAACTACCCTAAACTCCCAGACCCTTCAGTAACCTGACGGCTCCAGTTAGTTTGTAGCAGTCTGGTTCAGTTTGTTTGCCAGCAAGCTTATTTCGAAACCATCATCCATCATGTCCTAAAACCTGTGAGAGAGGGAGCGTAGGCGAACACCGGACCCACTGCCTGAATACGTTCTTCAAAATTACAAAAATAGGAGTTGGTCTGTACGCTACAAGTACCCTTCTAGCTGGAAATAGTTTTTAGTAAACATGACATGTACATTATTATTGTTAATATTATTATTATTATTTGTCATCCCCTATGTAGCCGGTTTATCAGAGAAACTCAGGAGAGTCTTCTCCAAGCACGACATCCCAGTATACTTCAGACCCAGCCACACACTCAGACAAAAACTGGTTCATCCCAAAGACAAAACTCCTAAACACAAACTCAACAATGTAGTGTATGCTGTACAGTGCAGCGAGGAATGCTCAGACCTCTACATTGGAGAGACCAAACAGCCACTTCATAAACGCATGGCACAGCATAGAAGAGCCACCTCGACGGGACAAGACTCAGCTGTCCATCTGCATCTAAAGGACAAAGGTCACTCTTTTGAAGATGCCGATGTTCACATCTTGGACAGAGAAGACAGATGGTTTGAACGAGGAGTGAAAGAAGCATCTATGTCCACTGTGAACGACCATCC
>VVHJ01052378.1:19179-29619 GCA_015107715.1 Tylochromis polylepis
GAACACGCAAACACACACACACACACACACACACACACACACACACACACACACACACACACACACACACACACACACACACACACACACACACAGAGAGAGGAGAGGAATATCAAGTAAGATAGATAGGAGAGATGGAGTGAAGTAGACAAAGGTCAACTAAAGGATCCGTTGTATTTTCTTAGCTGTAATAAAAAAGAATTTGACTAGTGTAGCTGTTAGCTATTTCATGAATTTAAAAACTTTGAGTCTAATGACCTGAAATACAAACAGTGCTAGGGAGAACTTTTTTCCTGGGCGTGGAAGAAGTGCTCAGATCTTTCACTGAAGTTAAACTATTAATTCAACTATATAAAACACTATTAAAAGACTAATTAAAAAAAATTAAAATATGCAATCATTAAATGTTTCTTCTTCTTTCTCACCTTTACTTCACATATTAGTTCTCATGTCAGATTTAAAGAAAACACATTTACCTGGCAATCTTTAAAAAAAGAAAAAAAAAACCAAAACAAACAAACAAAAGGTTGCTTGACTTATAACACTGTTCTGATGACATTCCCAAAAATTCTCTCTTCTGGGATTTTTTTTTTTTTTTTTTAAATGCGAAGTATTAAGTCTGTATTGTCTTTGTTTCAACTCCAACTGCAACAAATCTGATATAGTTTGAAAAAAATAAAAGTTCAAAGTTTTACAAATTAACCATCAGCCATTTCTGGGGCAGTTGTTTGTCATTATAAAGCGTGACTGAAATGTAATGATAACACACAAGAGGCACAAACTAGGGTTACTACAATACCTCAGTAAATAATCTTAACTGCATTCTCCCACTGGTTAGCAATACCATTTTGGACATTTTGTGATCTAAAGATGCTTATAAATACTGCATCCCTGTACACTGTTCCAAATTTTGTTCCTTCTAGCAGGAAAACCTCAGAGGATAAACTGAGGCACCCACTCAAAATACATCCAACAAATCGGATATTATTGAAACTCCGAGAAAAGAAAGGAGGTCGCTCACATAAGAGTTAAACAGAGTTTAACCTCTAAAACATTTATTTGATCTATTTACAGACAGTACAGTTTGCTGAACAGAACAGAGGAGAATTGATTCCTATTGTGACACAACTGAAGAAACAGTATTGCAATTCAACAATGACTACAGCAATATGGTGGCTTCACAAAGTAGACTATATACAAATTAATACTTTTAACTGATAGAAGGTCATTTTAAAGAGGAGGAGGGATGAAGTGATATACTCTCGATGATACAGATGTGGAAGCCAAATTAAAACCTTCAGCAGTTTTTACGGTTTTGACTCATTTGTACAATTTTACTTTCTACCACAGCCTCTGCACGGAAGCGACAGCTTAACAATCTGTTGACTGAATATGAAATGACGAAGAAGAAGAGTGAATTGTTCTACCACAGAAGCTTCTGGATCATTTGGTCAAGGTTGCAAGACTGGATGCACGAGCACTCATGTCCTGTTTTTATATTCTGTGAGAAATGCCTGAGGTGAGAGAATAGGTGTGGAAACCCAGAATTTACTGTGCTTTAAAGAGCATCTGAGTAAATGTTACTTCTGCATACTCTACCCATAATGAGATCAGGCCCGCTGCATGCTCAAATGCTTGGAATAAGTTCAAATATCACATGGCTCACTTGTAAATCTGAAATGTGTTGCAGCTGGATCTGGATATGGAACACCTACTGACTCTTAATAGATATGAACTGTTTTCTGGAAAGATGGCAGCTCACAAACCTCTAGCATGACTGTTTGAAAAGTTAAAGAGAAGAAGTGAGAGTAAAATTATTTTTAAAAATGTGGAGAGTCTTGTTTATAATTGGCTAAAGTGCATTGTTAGAATCTGTACACTGAGGGGCTAAAGGATGAAGTCTGGCACTGGTTATAACCATTTCATCCCCAACCTGCCCTCAAGTTTTCGTCTCCAGAAAGAAATCCACAGCAAGTCTGCTCAAAAGTTCACACAGATACACACCATGCAGACAAAGTTCCAGGGACAAGTTCTGTTCAAGCTTAATGCATCCGTTCTTCCTCACTTTGTGTGTCTGACATATTTTATCTTAGCTCTGTTGTTGACTTACAGTGGATTGCTGGACGCAAAGTAGGGATGTAGCACACACAGCACTTAATCAAGTCAATGTATTTATGTTGACTAAATGAACTAATTGTTGATCTATGCTATATTTTGTAATTAGTTGTGTGTATTTTTACACAAATCTGAGCGAAAATGCTGCGATGTGTAAGAAACTGTAGAAAGTGATCTTTATAACTGAAAGTCACTGCATTATTTGGTTAAATGGGAGGAGGAACTCTAGATGCATTTTGGACTGTTCAACAACAGACAAACAGCGGTCAACTTCATACTGACTTTGGCGGGACTCCAGTCCCGCTTACAGTCAGGTGAAAAAAAGAGGCGGAACTTTAAAGTTTAAAGAGTTCACACTGGGGGTGTACCTGAGCTAGGCCGACCATCCTGTGCTTGAGATTTGGGACGGGGGTGGGGTTTGCAGGGAAGGGAAGAGGGAGTGACGTAGTTGAGGTTGGGGCTGTTAATGTCTCCCTCGCCCACTAGAGTCAGATCGGAAAGAGTGTCCTCCTCCAGCATCTGGACTGATTCTCCCCTGCCAGAGTCCTGGAGGAGACCTCGCTGGGCTCCCTGACTTGGGTGTATGGGGGAGACTGTGCCAGGAAATGGAGGAGGTGGTCTGCTTTTCTCCCCTCTTCCACTCTCAGTGCCCATTCCAGAGTCCAAGCTCTGGGACTGATGGCTTGCATTGAGCAAGTGGGTGCCGCCAACTCCTCCTCCCCTGTTGCCACCGTTCGCCTTATTGCCCCGGTGGCTGCTCCAAGGGAAGCTGCCGTTGTTGGGGTGATGAGAATTAGGGGTGGAGCAACTTGGTTCAGGGTTGTGGGGAGCAGGTGGAGTCCGGTTTGCTGCCACTGGTGACAGGCGCAGAAAGTCTGGGAGCTGCAGGTCGTTTTTGTTTAGCAGGCCTCGCTGGTCGTCTGCTCGGTTGCTCTGAGCTTTGGATATGAGGTCGAAGAACTCTGCAGGAACACATGCACACACGGAACAGAGCGCGCATACACACACAAACACGTGAAAGTGTGTACAAGTGCATTCATTTACACAAATTAATAACCCAAGTAACATCTTAAAAAAACAAAACAGCAAACACTTTCATTTTCATTCAGTAAACATGCAGCACTGTGTGTTAATCAATTAGACAGGTCAAAGCTACATTCAGTATAAGCAGAGGTGACTGTGCTACATATAGCTAGCTTTGAAAGCATTTGGTGCTTCTGTAATATTGCAGACAGGCAAAAGGGTTAATGTAATCACAGCCACACAGCTACAGAAACAAAGGAGAGAGATAGAGGGAGGTTGTTCAGTCTTTACCTTCAGCTTCGTCTATATTAATCTTTTTCTGCTTTCTTTTCTCCGGAGCCTTATGGAGAGGGAGAGAGTGGTTGGGTAAGGGCTGGCTGCTTGTGTCAAGGCTGGGCCCAGCCCTGCCGTTTTCCCCTTGGGGATGGGCTGAACCGGCTTTCCCTGACGGCCTGTCCTCCCCCTGGGAGCCACAAGGAGAGCGGAGCGGGGCATTAGAGCCCTGATGAATCATTGTGGAAGTATGGGAAACAGTAATAACAACAAGTGGGGACCAGTACTACTGATGGTGAGGAGGGTGACAAGTTGTAAATAAGAGGCGTGATCAAAAGGTTTCAAAACTCTGGCTATAAAAAGCAAAAATCCAGTAGTCTCTGTGTAAAGTGCTGCAACACTTCCAGCACTTCTGGTAGATTTAAATCACTTCTAAAAATTCCCTTTCTGAGTACTTGCATCTGGCGCTCTGCAACGTGCACTGGATTTTGTCAGGATTTGACATGTTTGTCTTGAATAGAGAACAAAGTTGACAGGCACCACATTTTTGGTTTTTCCATCCAAAGTTCTCCCTTTAACACCTCGGGATATTGCAGTAGAGCATGGATGGCCTGACCCTGAGGGACACAATTTATACACCATAAACTACTGGATGTGACACAATGAGGAGCATGCTCCTTTTTGTGCTTTTGACTGAATTCTTTAGGGTTGGGTACTGCGGGTCGTTCGGTGGAAAATACTCGTTGGTCTGTGGGTCAAAGCCAGAGACTGTCATTACCTGACATGGTTGTTTGACACAGAAGGTGATTTTTGATTTCGATTTTTGTCCGAGCTCCATGGTGACACTGTTGGCAGGCACTTGCAAGGGGTCAGAAGGGAACTCCTAGGGAGAGATCTAAAAGTAATGGGCGAACTGCAAGTAGTGCAACGCTTTACAACGAGCCACCCTTGAATTTGTGTTAAAAATCTTTTTTCTTTTTGCTTAATATTTTTAGAGTTCTCGTTCCTTGTAAAAATAATTTAATGGGGAGTGATTGACATGAGTTTCACTAATTTGGGCTGTTTTCAGAAACAATTTAATGGGATCAAATCATCGACCTTTTGCGTTTAAGAATCTGTGACAGGTACTGGAGAATCTTTAGACATATACAGTTGATCAAAGACAGCTGAGATGTTCCATTCAGACAGCCATAATGTCCCTTGTGTGTACTAAGCATCATCAACGTGTAGGCTAACAGTAGCATACACCACAACACAAGAGGGACCAACTATCAACTACTTAAAGCTGCACTACTAAAGATTGAGGAATCAATAAAGAAAGCGATGAATGACCACTTCAGCTGGTCATCAAACCCCACTAGCTTCAAGAAAACCCAGACAGCAAGTTAAGTAGAGTTCTACTGCCACCACGAACTACAACCCTTCAGGTGCCCAGAGAGAGTTTTTGAGGTTCCGATACCCGGCAAAAGCTCTGTGAACATGAGCTTACATTGCCCAGCAGTTGGGTTTGTTATGGAAAAAAAAGAGAACCAGAAACCAGAGAGAAAAGTTGATGATGCATTCGGCCACAGGCAGACCACAGTAATGGAACATTAGGAACCCTGACAGTGTGACGGGGCTATCTGCCCCACAGCAACAGTCCACATAGACACAGACAGAGCCACAAAGTACACCTGCACATTTGTACCACATTGCAAACAGACATGGGTGATTGAAGACAGCAACAGAGACACTTAGTAGCGTGATATCATCAACCAGGCAGTGGAGACATTCGGTGGGTTATGGAACATTCCAGAGCAAGAGGAAAATTTGAAATAAGAAGCTGTAGGAGATCTTACTGTTGTTGATTGGTTTCTGCTTGTAGAGGCCGGAAGGTGACTCTTAGAGGGAGCTACTTTCTGTTTGTCTGCTGAACAACACCGGTGTGGAGACACACATGCAAAAGGAATAGGAAATGAGACAGTTTTCACATTTGGTATTGACAGGAGTGTGTGTGTGTGTGTGTGTGTGTTCCTCACCCTTTCCAGGAGAATGTTCTGCTACATCTAATACCACTCGAAGCCCGTCCAGGTTGGAAATAGGAAGACCTAAATCTAAAGGCTCAGACTCTCCACTCTGCGTCACACAGATACAAATTCAATAAGAGTTTGACATCATTACCTACAATGCCTTTCTGCAGTCTGAGGAGTGACTTACAATGCGTGCCACCAAGTCAGAAAGGTGCAGGCCATATTTGGCCACAACAGGTCTCAGGACTTCAGTTACCGGCTTCGTAGGCTTTGCTTTCAGACCCACTGATCGGTTGATGGGAACCAAGTCGAGTCTAGGATAAAGGAAAACAGAATTATCATTCTGAAATAGCAGCGTTAGTGTAAACCAAGCTTTTAAAGTCAGAATGCGCCAATGTGGAACTGTTTTTTTGTTTTTTTATTGTACCTGAACAGGGTGCGCTTCTCTAGCCTGAGGTCCCGAGAGCACAGAGTCATACAGTCTTGGTCCAAAACAAGTGGCTGAGAAACAGAAATATAAGCGCCTCAATCATTAAAGAAGTCTGGGTAGTTGCACAATCATAAAGTTTGACAGTTGTAGCTTCTTTGGGTAAAAATCGTCACGTTCACAACAAGCAAAAAAATAAATGTACCTGACATGCTCTGGGCTTAGGAAGTTGACATATGGTATTTCTAACATTTTGACATAGTGCTTGTTTGTTTGAGAGTGAATAAAAATATTAAAGCTGTTCACCATGAAACCAAAACATTATCTTTAAATAGAGTAATATGTTAGTTTTACAAAGCAAGGATGAACTACTAGGCTGGGTGCTAATTAGCTCATCTTAAACCCTTTGTTAATTAAAACAGACAAGAAAACCGAGCCAGACCTACTTTTGTTCGCTTGTGTGATGTGGAATTATTTTTGTTTTAAATAGAAGCTTTGAACAGAAAGATCTTTAAGATTGAACCATATCTAACAGAGTTTTACCTTCTCCCCTCCAACCAGGAAGAGGTCTATAGCTGCCAGGTTGATGCAGAGCTTCTCACAGATGCCCAACAGCAGGTCTCTGATGGACACGCCTGCCCTCAGTGGCACAGCGCAACATGAGCCATCTGGCAAAGTTATATTACACTGCCTGAAGGGGGCGCTGCCTCCTCCTCGCTCTGCTGACACTGATAATGCACTACGAGAAACATCACCCTGGAAGAAGAAGAAAAAGGTGGAAAGAAAACACTCTGATTAAAAATAAATGTTTTATTTTACTTTTAAAGCAGAAGCTGAAGGTGAAGCTGCTCCATGCTGATATGCATCTGATGATGTTTCTTTCCAGACTGACCTCGTTCCTTCCCAACCCTGACGTCCCAAGCTCCAGGCTGGCTCCTGAAGACAGCGAACCCTGAGACTCACGGCGGCCATTGCTGCCAGCAAAGTCTAATTTACGAAAAAAAAACCCAGACAAACCAAAAACACCATTAGTAGTGTCCAGATGAAAGATACAATCATTCCAAACCTAAATTGACAGCAACAATCCAGCTTAGAAAAGAAGGAAAAGAAAAAAAATGAGTTTTATCATAACTGTATGTTTTATTTAGCAAGTCGTTTAAAATGTCAAATGCAAAGAGCTTTTTGGGACCTGTTCACAATCAGTTTTTGGTGACCTTTATGATCAAAAAGTAACTGTACGGCAACTGACATTTTCTAGAAATACGTTTTCCTTCCTGAAAACTCTTAATCTGCAGGAATTCAATGGAAAAAAAAGAAAAAGACTGACTGTAGTTAAAGTCTGTTAGCTCTCGTTTCTTGGGCCCTTTGCCAAAACTCCTGTTTCGGGACCAGGAGAAAAACATCCCTTTCCTCCGATCTCCCGAATCATCTCCTCTGTCCTCATTTACAGATCGACCTGATTTGCTCTTTTTGTCCTCCTATATGACAAAAACAAAGAAGAGTAGAAACTGTGGTGAAAACATACAGAAGTACACAAATAATCAGAAAAGGTAGTTCTGGTAATCCCATCACAGTATACAAAAGTGCAAATGCACAAGACAACTGCTGATATTTTAGCCCAGCAGTTATTTTTCTGACGTGCTCAAGAAAATTCACATCCCCTCCCCCACAATTTCTATCAATCATTAATAATAAAAGGATCCAACTTGAATTTTACAATAAATGTGATTACAGTACCCTCAACAAACTCGTGTTTATTTCCCAAAATAAACCATATTTATATTCAATCGTATTCATTTTCTCCTTCTCATCCATAACATTCTACGTCTCTCAGGAGAGTCCAAACCACACTTCTTTTTTTTTTTAAGTTAAGAACAAAGTTTTTGTTTCAAACTAAGCTGTGGTTTTCATTCTGTTGCATTGCAGAGTGGAAAGCTTTGTGTTGTATTACCTTCTTGGGTGTAGAGAGGTTGGAGCGGTCAGAGCCAGTGGTGCTGTGTTTGGAGGTGGGGCTGCTTGGGATGTGATAAGGATCAGGCAATGGTCTGCCCTCAACCTCTGCCAGCATACACTCCTGGTACAGCAGAGACTTGAGAAACCTTGTGTAACTGTCAAACTTCATCAGGTTGAAAATCTAAAGGGGTGAAGAGGAGGGAAAAGGTGATGAGTGATCAAAAGAAAAGAGCAAAGCAAAAACGGAAGGAGAACAAAAGATTGTGCCCACAAGCAAACAGTAAAAGGAGTGCAGAGAGAAAACAAGAGAGGAGGAGGATTATAAAGGTTAAGAAAACGGCAGAAAAAACTGACAGAAGGAAAGCCATAAAAGATGACAAGAGGTTCACACAACAGAAAACAATTAAACTAAAATAAGATCTTACTGATCTAAGAATATGATCTTGAGGAGCACTAAGTCTGGCAACCTAATGATTATTTATTATTATTTTTCTGGATGAACAGATGATGACGACTATGATATAAGTATGGATTCAAATGCAAGTAGATAAGGGTTTACATGTTCAATTCAGCATGTGTGTGTGTGTGTAACCTACATCTTTCCTAAATGGTACCATGAGATCTTGGAAAAGATGTGATGTCTGATATGAAAAAATAAAGAGGGTGATGGTGAGGATGTCCTCCAAGCCTTGTGACTTTTATCTTAGTCTGAACATCTGAGCTGAGCTGTAGAAATCAATAGAGCTTTTCAACCCCTTCACAAAATGCACATTTATGAAGCCATTTCACATCCAAGATGCTAGACAGCAATAAAAGAAAAATACTTGACCTTTTGGGCACATTTTCAATAAGAGTTTGTTTTTCATTCAGTTTTATGAGTAATGACACATTCGTCCTTCTGGGAAATGCTCTTTTCACTTTGTTCTGACGGAGAAGGTCAGGTCAGTGTCATTTAAGCCTTTCCAAAGTTACTGCTTATCACCTTGAGGCTTCAATAAATAGTTTTTTTTTTTCACTTAGTATACTACCTGTAGTTGCTGCTCCTTGAACATGTCAGGTTTTGGGGCATTGAGGATGTCATCAGCAAGCTGAGCTTGACTGTCTATGTTAACTGGTGTTGTAGCTTTACTGGACAGGAAGGTGTTGTAGATCTCCCTGGCTCGCTGAGAGAGCTGGAACAAAGGCCAAAAGAAATTGAGAGAGGTGGTTAACACATAACTTCATCCCTCATTATTACTAAAAAGGTGTCCACGGGTGGATGCATGTGATCAGATAATAACATGCTACCTGTTTGTTGTCGTTCTCAGGGACATGGCTGAAGAATTCGCACGCTTGCCAGAACAGGATATTCTCCTCACTGAACTCTTTCTTTAGAAACTCCTTTAGCAAAAGAATAAAAATGGTGATGATTTAGAAAAGTTCGACCAGACAGAGATGCAGTCAGGAGACACACGTACCTACACAACAATAAATCAGGTTAATGATAGTGCAGTTATCAACTTCTGATGTACAGCCTGTCAACAACCAGTTTTTACCACAGATAATTAGTTTTGTTTTTGATTTCAGAAAAAGATTCGTGTGAAGCAGACTTAACTGCAATAGAAACCAAAAGAAAATGTAAATGTATAGATAATACATTTACATGCAATACAGTATATAATATAATTGCGTCAGATAGTATGTTTGTACCTTTAACTTTTATTTCTGCAGAAACACCTTGAAAAAAAATCCAACCTTTAAATAATGCTTTACTTGATCTTCCAGAATAAAAGGCCTTTAAGGCGGTCATCATAGTGCTGCAAAGTACATTTCCGTCTTTTGACAATATATGATACGGCGGACACAAAAAACAACTACCCTGCGCTTTTCAGTACACCGTTAGAAAGAGTTGCTTAAAGCCATTTATCTGTCATGAGTATGCACAGGCCAACACCAGCCAGGCGTTGTTATAGTACCGAGAAGTAGCGGACCCCCACGGGGTCCTGCAGCAGTCTCTCAAAGCACACGGCCCAGCTGGCCACTCTCCTCTCAGTGTGGCGCCGGTGGCTCTGGACACTAGGCAGGCTGGCATTACTGTTGAGGCTGTTGTCACTGCTGCAGCCCTGCAGCTCCACGCTGTTCAGCTCTGTTCACACACACACACACACACGTCAAGTGAGTCAAGTCAATTATTATTGTTGATGAATTCCATTTTCTGATTTCATATCTATTTTAATTACACAAGTGCATTAAAAGCAGCACAGCCTTAGGCGATATGGTCCGGATTATTCTAGTTATAATATAAAGATTTTTTTTTTTTTTTAGTTTCTCAACCTGTTTTCTTCTGATTGCTGAGGCTTTTCAGTACCTGAAGGCAGGACTATCAGCAGCACGGGACTTACCAGGGAAACAGTGTCCCAGATGAGTCCAATGCCAGGAGACAGTCCAGTGAGACCTTCTCTTCCCACAGACATACCTGCTGTGGATTTCTAGTGTTTTGTAACTCCCAGAGTGTTACGAAGCAAACTTTCACAAGTACAGTCGCAGCAAATCTGATACAAAATATGTGACTTATTCTGGTACATCAGCTTTTTTTTTTTTTTTTTTAGCGTTTTTTTTTAAAAAAAAAAAAAAATTTTTTTTTTTTCCCTTTAAACCAAA
>VVHJ01052380.1:0-10003 GCA_015107715.1 Tylochromis polylepis
CTGGTTCTGCCGGAGGTTTCTTCCTGTTAAAAGAGAGTTTTTCCTTCAGAATCAGAATCAGAAAGGGTTTTATTGCCAAATGTTGAGCAGATTTACAACATTAGGAAATTGCTGCAATACTTCGTGCGAGATATACAATGAGACAAACACTTAAATAAAAAATATAAATAAGAAGTGCTGTGCAGATTGAAATATACAGGTATACATGTGTGCAGGTGATGATCAGTGCAGAGAACAATACAGGGTCAATACACTGTCGCCAAAGTGTTTGCTCATAAGGGGTATGATTGTTGGGTTTTTCTCTGTATATATTATTGTAGGGTCTACCTTACAATATAAAGCACCTTGAGGCAACTGTTGTTGTGATTTGGCGCTGTATAAGTAATAATAACACTGAACTGAACTGAAAGTAAAACACCAAGAAAAAAACAACATAGAAAACAAAATAAAAATAAAAATGAGATGGAACACAGACTATAGTAGGTTCATCAACAGCAAGCAGCTTCACTGATTGCAGTTACCAGTACTGAAAAAATGTACTTTATGTTGTTTCAAGTTCATCAGAAAACCTTTTTGGCTGTTAGGAAAATCATTTCTTTAACACTAAGCACAGTTTTTGGTTGGATTTGCAGTCAATGATTACGTGAAGTCAAAAAGGACAAGGACATCATCAAATCCCGTTTCCACCCTTGAAATGCTCTGCTAGGCCTTTACTACAGCTACCTTCAGCTGATGTTTGTTTGTGGGTCTCTTTGCCTTCAGTTTTGTATTAATAACTTAAAGAATGCTCTCTTGGGTTGAGATCAGGTGACTAATTTGGCCTTTGAAGAATATCCCATATCTTTGCCTGCTTTCTCTGCTCATTTCCTTCTAGGCAGAGAGTATGGCCCTGTACACCTCAGAAGTCCTGGTATACCTGTGACCCAGTTCCACTGGCAGCCATGCCATAACATGAACATGAGCTGTTCCTTTGCTTCTCCATTCCTTTTTTCTTCCCTTTATTCTAGTATAATTTTTAACCTTTAATAATTTATCCTGCTCTCATCTGTCCAAATAATTTTTTTGAGAACCCTTTTCTAGCAAAGTCTAACCTGGCCTTCTTGTCCTTGGGTTCATCCAGGGGTTTGCACCTTGCTGTAACCTTCTGTATCCACATTCACACATTTTTATTACTTGATTACAGACTTTTTACACATCTAACTCTTTGTCTTGTTCTTCACTTCTTTAGATGTTGTGATATGAGGTGCATCTCTTTGCACCTCATATTTAAAATTACAGTAAAAATCTGCTTATTTTTCTTTGAAACACTGAGGAAACACTGTAATTCCTGAAAAGTTAATGCAATAATTTTATTCAGCCCCTTTAATTAAAGCTGAAAGTTTGCAGTTCAATCACATATTTATTGGTGGATTGATTTGAAATGCACCGTGGTGGTGCACAGAGACAAAACTACAAAAAAAACCCTTACTGTCATGTTTCTGCACAAGATTTGATCCATATTGAGAATACATGACAGTTTTTAAGTGATATCCACCCAAAACTGCTTAACAAGAAGACCACAGCGCACTTCACAACCACAGCAACACAATTTTAAAGATGCATGATCAAGTTTCTTCAGTGTACAGGATTTGGCATAGCTCCTCTGTATTATTTATAATTGCAGCATTTTATATCTGACACAATTAGATGTTTTTGTTCCATATATATTTTCATAGAAAGATTATTACTTGACCATAACACTGATTGTCAGCTCTTAAATTAAAGACTGTCAAACAAACCTCAAAGATATTTTGTCTCCTTAAGGAAATTAAGGGAAAAAGTTAAGGAGAAAAATCATCGGTCAGTCTTTGGTGCGCCACATTTTCTTTGATTTAATTTGTAGCTCCTTGAAAATAAAAACTGCTTCTTTGAGATTCCTTTAAAAATGATCTATTATCTGAAGGAGAATAATAACTTTGAAGTATGATAAGTCATTCCATAAATAATAATAAAATTAACCTCATCCTTGACATGCTGCCCAAATGACATCTGTGTGTTACTCTAAGCTTACATACACATACATAACTGATGAGGTTTCCCCTTGCTGTACTTGTACTATATTACATAATCCAATAACTGACCACAGCCTCAGTATAAGTAGTGGGCACGTCTCTTACATAACATGGGAAACTGAGAGTCTGACCTCATTCATGGTCAGTGAGGATCAATAAAGAATTCAGTTTCAGCACCTGTCAATATGCTGCAGTTTGGTGGGTGGAGTGATGTTTAAGCTCTGCGGCCAGATCAATGAAGTAAAAGTCATTACTGGGTTATTAATGTTGGTAAGGGTGTGGATGAAGGCGAGCCAGCTTTCCCAAAACCTACCATCATTGGCTGAGGGCTTTATCCTGCTGCCACCACCCATGCCCATCCCCACTGACCCCTGAAGTGTCCAAAAGGCCGGCCTGAATCATGTGTAACCTTTCCACTGACCTCCGTGGAGGGTGAGGCCTTCTTTTTTTTTTACTGCCCTGATGGGGGGTTGTGGAGACATTAGGACTTCGGCTCTTGAGCTGAATCACACAAAAGGCTCCAACAAGAGAGATGTAGATGAGTCCTCTCCACACGCTACTCTTGTTCACCAGAAACAGTTCACATAAAATGAGCCCTCCCCCAACAATACCAGTGCTGTTATACAGTGAAATGTAGCTTAAAATGAAACACAGCTGGAAATGAAGAAGCAGAACTCAAAAAGAGAGAGAAAGAACAACAGTTTCCCTGCCGGTGTGAGCTGAAACAACACCAGTTTGCTCATAAATTTAGTTTTTCATACTTTAATAACGTAACCTCAGATCAGTCAGAAGAAAACTGATGAACTAAACACTTCATTTGCACTTAAAAGCTCACTGAGCTCTCTGTGCTTAAAGCAGATTTAAGATTTTAAAAGTATCTTTTACAAAAGTTCAGTCTGGGTTAAAATGAGTCCAGATCTGCAGGTATAACACTAACTAACTACAATCTGTGTTCACTTTAAAGCATGGATGTTACTGCTCTCTCGTTTCCTATTATAGGACACAAATTAAACAGTACCATGTGATTTTGCTGACATTCTTTGGTTGTATCCAAATGTGCAGACATCTGACTGCGTTTTTCAACTGTCATTGTTTTTCTGCACTAGTCCCTTACAATTAATCTGTTAAATAAAATAGTAATAATAAAAACATAACAGTTTGGTGATGCCCTAACTGCTATGTTCAGGAGAACTGATTGTGTTTCATCTCCCCCAGCTGGAACAAGTCAGTACTACAACCACAGACATGTAAGAACATGCCAGGATCACAGGGTGCTTCCCAAAACCTAGTCTTCAAATAGTTTAATGACTTAAACGCTGGAAAAAAATATCAGAAGGTATATATCAGAATCTGTTATGAACAACAAGACACACCCCGAATCCTGAAATGATTAGTTAGATCAGATTTAGACAAGTGACTTTTATTTCCACACAATAGTCAAGTCACTTTTGTTTACAGAGCACATTTAAAACAGCCAGAGTTAACCCAGCATGCACTCCAGTTAAGGACCCAAGTACTAAACAGCAAAACTCACACAAAAAGTGACATGATAAAAACTGAAAAAGCAAAACAAAATTGACTATATTAGCGAAAAATATAATAAATGCCAAAGCTGTTGAAGTTTAATCTGAGCATCAGAATTTGCAAGAAAGGTGATTTAAGTGACTCTGAGTGTAGCATGGTTGTCAGGGGAAGCTGTGCAGTATAGGGCCCTGGGTTGGTCTCAAGCCCAGGCTGTTCCATTTCAGACATGTGACATATGGCCTTAGTTATCATTAGTTTGATTTTCTCTTCAGTTTTACCAATCAATCTGCACTGTAAATATGACACACTAATCCCCTGCTGTGAAGAAAAGGCACTAAAGAGGCTGGACTGTCATTCTGTTGTAAGGCCTATAGTTAACATTAATCAGTAATTTCCAATTTAGACATATTTATACTGCTTCAAAGAACCACTTGTATGTAATCTCTTCATCTGTGAAATAAATCAATGATGTTATTGATAACAGTGAATGTGAAACAGGAATTTTCCTTGACTTATCGAAAGCATTTGATCACTATGTGTTTACAGACCACTCTGCATTTAATCATTAGTGACTGTTAATCTATGGCTCTCTCCCACAGCATGTCTTTGTCCTGTCTTCCTCCCCTCACCCCCAACCAGTTGAAGCAGATAGCTGCCCCTCTCTGACCCTGGTTCTGCTGGAGGTTTTTTCCTGTTAAAAGGGAATTTTTCCTTCCCACTGTCGCCAAAATGCTTACTCAAGGGGGTCATATGACTTTTGGGGTTTTCTCTGTTTTCTTTGTATTATTGTATTATATAAAGCACCTTGAGGCAATTGTTGTTGTGATTTGGAACTATACAAATAAAATTGAACTGAATTTATACTCTAGACTTCTTTTAGGCAAGCTGGAACATGGTGTCAGGGAATAGCACTTAGTTAATAAGCTGTCAAATGTGGGGCCCCACAGGGATCAATATTAGGACCACTTACTTTCGTTCTATATGTTAATGACTTAACTTCACTTCTCTAGCATTTTATACAAAGTAATGTTTGCCAATGATGCATATTTATTATTGTCTCATAAAATAATAAACAATTTAAAATAATTTCCAACACTTTGTAAATGAGGACATGATGAAGATGGATGTCTGGTTTAAATGTATTAAATTATTGTTAAATATTAGCAAAACAAATTTCATTGTCTTTCACTTCAAAGAAACCAGAAAAAATACTGATGATGTATGTATCCAGATAAATGGTAGGGTTATTGAGATGTTCACATTGATGAATTTCTGAATTTCAAGAGGCAAACTGAAAACTAATAAAGAAATTATCTAAATATGTCAGTTTAATTTTTAAACTGAGACATTTTCTTCCATGATGATGCACCACTTATTTTGTACCAATCACTGTTTGAGCCTCACTTAAATGATTGTAATGCTTTACAAAAGGAAGATATATGAGCCATACCAAGGTCTAAGTTGGATGCCCCCTCTGATCCTCTTTTTCATGGCTACAAATGTTTGAAGCTAACTGAACGTAACTTCTTTCATAATACTTGTGTTATGCATAATGTAGCATTTAAACTTAACAAAAGACTTTGTGAGCCTATTCTAAATATATCAATCCTCTCACACATATAACATGAGGGGAAAACAACTTTCAAAGGGAAAACTTGTATATCTAAGTTTGCATTTAGTGTGACCTGGCCACTTTTGTGGACCTGTAGAGGTGGAGGTCCACAAATTTGGTACTCTAAAAAACAGTTGCTACTAAAACTTGTCTGATTTTGAATCCTGCATAGCAAGAATCTTTCAAAACTTGTAACAGCTCCCTATATGAGGTTTATACGATTGTCTACAAGTATTGGATTAGTGCTATTTTTATGATAGGATTTCCAGGGTAATTTTATAGATATTTAGTGATTTAGGTTAGTGTGAAAATGCATGTTGGGAATTATATGTATCTGCACTATATTATGTTTGGGCTCCTACTCATTAGCTGCGGTTAGCTTCTGGGAGCCCCATTTAACAAATAATTATCTTGTATATCATCATGTTAGAATTTATATTTTAACTGAATTCTGAATAAACTAAAACTAAACTGCAAATGAGTTTGATTGTGTTACTGTAAACTGTACGGTGAATCATTGACCAGAAGGACAGCAAAATAAGGCAATAATAAAAAAAGAAGAGAATGGATAAGTGTTTTTACATTTCTTTATTTTTCCAATACATTTATATTCTGTGTTATAGGCCATCACATTGGGATTTAACAGCTACAGTTCGTTCTGCCCTTTAAAATGTTTTACATACGCCATCAATTTAATGCACTTACAGGTGTTACAATAACAAAGTATAATATATCAGACATGAAGTATGTATTAAATCGATCTTCAGTAGGCAACAGGATGTCCATTCATTTCATAGACCAGCGAATTCGACAACACATGACAAATAAAAGGCATCGGTATTTAAATTTAAATACCAGTGAAAGGAGAGAATGTGCTTATTCTCAGCAATGCTTACATGTAAACATCTGAACAGATGTGCGCTTAAAGCGTAGGATTGTGATTTTAAAGAGCGATTTATGCAGGCGACAGATTGGCAAAGATTTCAGAAGTAAGACTCATCAATATTAACAAAGTGCTTCACTTTATAAAAGAATAGGTATATAAAACTGTGTCGTCAGAGACAAAAACCAACCCACAATTTTCTTTCATCACCAACCTGTAAACACGGCAGTTACTGTAAACACGTGTCTTTCCGTTCAGAAAAAGTTCAAAGTACGGCTTAAGCACAGTTACTTTCTCAAAGTAACTGCATACAAAAGGTACTACGAGTAATTAATTTTGAAAAGAACAATCTGTACACATTTTAACAACCAACTATATTATATAGTTTTTTTTTATTGCACTCTTAAAAATAGAGCACTTTGCTGCAATTAGACACCCTTGATGAGTAGAAGACAATAAAATGTCATTCACTGACAAAAGTCAACAAAGCATAGACCTAACACACCATATTAAAACTGTATAAGTCAGTCTGTCTACTAACATTTATGCAAAGCAAAGGAGATCTAACGTGAATATACATTTATTCTTCTGCTTTATAAACAGTGTTGAACTCGAGCTCGAGGAGTTATCGAATGAACAAGAACAGATACAGACACAGACTGTAGAAATGCATCGAGACCTGTTCGACAGCATTGAGTGACTCCCGAGTGGCAGTTTAAACAAATGCAGTCACATTTGCATGTTCAGTTATGCATAGTACATCAGCACAGTCCAACACTGCAGACAGTCACTTCTCCAGAGCTGCACACAGACTACGACATATTTAGCCTTTTACTGGTCCTGGTATTGATACATCATGACCACAATGATTTACCAAACTGACTTATGCTCATTTTAACGGCAGCCGCTCACATTTGTATGTAACCTGCACATTTTTTGCTAGAAATGCTTCTGAGGATATATATGTATGGAGACAAATTAAGTGGCGAGTATGGCTTTTTTTTTTAAAACATTAAATTCTTGGCTTTGCTATAGTGTAATAGTTTGTACACAGAGCATGAAGCACCTGCACATAATGAAGAGACAGAGCAACATAAGACCCACAATGAGCAGAGCACGATTGTATAAACAAGTACGTACAAAAGCTGTGAACTCCGGTTTACTATAAAGAAAGAATGTGCAGTGAGTTTGTGTGCACCTCAGGTGTAATTCAGAGTATTAATTCATGTTTTTACAGAGAAAATGGGGCATGAAGTGGAAATGAATTTTTTTTTTTACTACATACTAATATTATTAATAACTAAGGCAGTATGTAATGTATAAATAGATGAGCTTTCTCGTTTCTAGAACTTGGCCAGGATTTTTTCCTCTGAACTTGCTCTCCTTCACCTTTCCTCTGATGCAGATTTTTTTTACAGCTTTTGATTCCACAAATGGGTCCGTCACATAAAACATTTCCTTATCCCTGCTCTTCCCCCTGGCATCTCTGATCAGTTCCTCAGTTTCATATTTGGTATAACTGCACTTTTTCCATGGCCAAATTAAATAACCTGAGGTGCAAACAGTGGTTTCATTAACAAAAACAATGAGTGGTTACATCCATTCATGTCTAAAGATGCAGTGGAAAGGCTTGTTTATGTATCTACAGTTTCACAATCATCTCGCCACTGAAGAGAGGACCATGTGACTGAAAGGATGTGTGTACACATCTGTCTTTATGCATCTGGCTGAGCAAAAAGAGACTCAAACTAAATCAAATGTCTATTTTTAAAAGGTAGGTTTTTATCATATACTATACAGCTCTCATTCACATTCACATACTGTTATCGCTTCACAGAATCAAGTTATTTAAATATTTGAGCATTTTCGCAGAACAAATAAGAGTGAATACACCTTTGAGCGATTTGCATCAGAGAATTAAATACTAAGAAAACCTGATTTGTAAACTTTACAAACACGCAAGGTAATGTAAAAACACCTCTGTCGCTCCAGATTTCATGTCCTTTCTTCATGTGGGCCCCGACAGAGGACTGACGTGAGTCTTGTGACTGTCCATCTTCAGAGCCGGCAGGTTAAGACCTGAATCTGATGCACAGCCTTTTTTTGTATTTTTTTCCAGGAGTATTGCACATCGCACCGCTTTGCTTTACTCCAAAGGCAGTAATGCGAGTTCAGCTCATTTCCCACGTATGCACTAATCCACCCCATCGAAGCCTTGTGCATTCTCAATAGCGATGTTAAGTTTCTCCCTTAGTTCCTCAAAGGATTCGTACGGAGGAAGGTCCAGCCGATTAAAGCTTTAAGAAGCAAAAGAACAGACAAGAAGAAAATCACAGTTAAAATTCAAGCAGTGGCAAAGAGGGTACACGAAGGAGCGTCAGATTTTCCTAAACACCGGGATGTGCCAGTGAAGCTAAGAATAACAGTAATACGCCACTAGTGGGCTTTCACCAAGTCTGGACCATCAGATACAGTAGGCAGTTTGTAGTTTGTAGGCAGTACAAAACATGGATGAAGTTTCTGGTCTGGGAAGTGAAGCCAGTGCTTAAATCTGCATCCTTTCTAAGACTCGTCTGACTGCATGAAGATTTCTGGTTATGTAGAAGTTTATGGGAAAACTGCCTTCAGCTCTCCTGCTGTGACCTCTAACACTTTCCTGATGACTTTACAGGCTTAATCAATAGTTTCAGGTCACGCTGAATAGAACATGAAGTTATAAAATGTAGTCATTATTAGAGTCAGAAATGGCAATTATCCAGGGTACACCATCCTTCAGAAACCCGGGTACAATCTCATTGGTTTCTCAATGGACCAGTGTAGTTGTGCACACACATCTCCGCAGCTACATGTTGTAGCTCTGCAGTGTCACCAGGAGGCGTTGTTCCAAATGTGTGGACCAACAGGTCTGTGGGCTACTGGTTTGTGTTGTTGTTAGAGTCTCTTGCTCATAATGGCACCTCACTAAACAGCCACATTACGGTGGCTGCATCCATGATTGATACCAGTCTCTTTTCAACCAGCTGCTCATTTTCATCGACACAAAAGATGCTCAAAGCGAAGTGACGCCAATGCTTTAAACTGGCACTCTTTCTAAAGGCCAGTAGGGCGAGGAGACTCTGGCTGCAAAGAGAAGCCAGATTATAAACAAATCTATGAGAAATGATTTATTTATTATTATTTATAAATAAATAAATGGATAAAATGCTATTTTCAAATCTTCAGAATAGCACAATGTTCATTTAGTAAATTGTGGTCATATTTAGACTAACAAGAAAACAAAATGATAAAGCGGGTACATGATGCATTTACATCACTACCATGAACAGCAGCCAGTGTTCTTACTTTACTTTACATTAAGGTAACACTTTAATATAAAAAACAAATAATGTTGATATCTATACTGATATGGACTAGGTAATGTGTTAGGAACACCATATGTCCTGTATAATAATTAATTGTTTTAGGGATTCCCGCCTATCACGTAATTCTTGTAGGGTTAGAGTAAAAATATAACACAGCTGAAATGGCTAAACTCAACTCAGCTAGCACTACAAGCTGCTTGATCCACAGCAAGGAGAGCAGGGGAAGAAACACAAGTGTGCTTTTATCCCTTTTTAAGAGTTGGCAAAAACCTTCAAAAAAAAAAAAAATCTAAAACGATCCTTTGTTAAAAACAACTGTGTTCAATATAAAAGGAGAAAAAAAAAAGCACAGTGAAATGCTTACCATGTGTGGGCCCTAGGAAGTTTTTCACGTGTTCCCCAAAGCTCGATGGTGAAGAGCTGCGGTCCATTAGACCCTGGTAAATAAAACCATTAAACATCAGATGACAACAACACACATCATGAGTTCAAGTGGAATTAATTTGCAGTAAACAAAGAAATCAACCCGAGGGCCAATAGTTAAAAAAAAAAAAAAAAAAGCTATTTTCAA
>VVHJ01052380.1:10023-25569 GCA_015107715.1 Tylochromis polylepis
AGCTAATTTTCAGAGTGAATAATTCTAATCTCACCATAGAGTTCAGCAAAGCCATTCATTGGAACCCTGGATGTTCCTGTCACAAACTGTAAGAGCCGGATTCGCTTTTCTGCATCCATCAGCAGCACCGCCTGTAATAACGCAAAACAAAAAGCGCGGAAAAAATACATATCACTGAAGCTTTTCTGCACAGACGTCCCTGCCCCAGCTGCAGATTATTAGCCCCAGGTATGGAAACTTGTCTCACCTTCCAAAACCACTGGATAACCACATGGTTGGAGCAGTAGCCGTTCTTATACTTTGTGTTCGCTCTCCAGTCGTTCACGTCCACATCTCCAAGACCACACATGAGCAGCTGTGGAGGAAAACAAAGCAGATACACTGAACATTTTCCATCTCTGAGAGACCGAAACTGTTTTAGGTTGGGGGGTTTTTGCCAATCAGATCAGCTAAAAACTCACCTCGAGCTCATTCTCATCAAAGATCTTGATCAGATCTTGTGGTATCAACTCAAAGAATCCCTGAAACACAAAGTATACCAGACTTTTTTTCCTTTGTGTGTCTTTAATACCTGTACCGTGTTTAGCAAGTTTAAAAAACAAAACCACTGTTTACCTCCTTGAAGCCAGTCATCTGCTTCTGTATTCTGTTCACAAACCTCCACTGAATCACCAGGCTGTTAATCACAACACAGCATGTCAGTATCAAACTGCATTTACACGCACGTTGAGAAAAAAAAAAGCAAAGTAAAAAGCATTTTTCTTACTGGATGTATTCATCCTTGTTTTCATTGGTGACAACAATCTCTGAGCCATTGGGTTTCAGGTCATGCTGGTGAGTCTGAACAGGTGATGGTGTAAGAAATGAAGCATCAGTCAGACAGACACAAAGCCACGTCACAAATTAAATGTTGGGACAAAAAACAAGGACGTTCAGCAGACCTGTCCAAACAGCTCTTCATCAATAGTGAACCTCATGTCCAAGTCTGTTGGGTCGTTCTCCAAAATCCACTTCAGGGAGTTGAAATATTCACTGTCCTGAAGAGAAAAGAAAAGAAAAGAAAAAGAAAAAGACATTTAATTAATTGAATATGATCCAGATCACGTCCAACCTGAAGATCCTGAATCACACCAACTCAGCCATACTCACAACAGACTCCATGTCCTGGAGGGTAATTGGCTTCTGCAGCATCATCTTGTAGAAGGGCCGAATGAAGAAAGCTGTGAATTAAACAAATATGTAAATACTTACAAAGATATTTACTGGTGACGTTTTTAAAAAGGTGCAACAAGAGCACCTCACATCAAACCAACCATAGGCAGAGAACAGAGGAGAGCAGTGAGGACAGACTCTACCACCAAGCTGAAATTAAATTCAGGTAAGTATGTCAAAAACAAGTTTTTCCCTTTGGTTCTCTGGTTTTTCTGTGGGTCAGCTGACCACTCTGGAGTGCACTCTGTCATCTGTTTTGAGTCTCCTTTCTGCTGGCTTTCTGAAGTTATAAAACACTGGCGGCACCAGTGTGACCCCTCAGCCTGCTAGTAAATGAACTTATGGTCAAAAAAAAAACAAAAAAAACAAATTCTGGTGAAAATCCAAGGTGATTTTCAGAAAAGTTGACACATGACCTTGAAAATCTCTGTAACCTCGACTTTGAGGTCACTGAGATTCGAACTCGTCTGAGATTTTTAATAGATGCCCCCATCTGATGCATTTGAAAATCCTATGTTGCCTCGTTCTCAAGTTATTATATTCACAATCTTGGGTGTCCACGTCACCCACCTGTCCGGTGTGGTGACGACAATGCCCCATCAGTCTTTTACAGCTGGAGGTAAAAAAAACCAGAGAAAGCACGCGGCCTCAAATGGAGGGACTCTCACCCAGAACCATGCACAAACACCCAGAAAAGTTATCAAAATGCAAACAATAAAGCTCAGACAACAACACGCAAAGAAAGACAGAAAGGTAATTTTTTTTTCAATCTCTTTAAACAGAAATACTTCCTGTTTCTACATGAAGAATTCTTAAAATATCTGACCATTTTCAGCCATGTGACACTCACCATCGAGGAGTTTGCCGTGAAACACGGCCATGCCTGCCACGCGGCCGATGAACTTGAAGTAGGTCAGGTGGTCCTCATTGCATAAACCTGAGTTGGGGTTAATCTGCAGGGTGTAGTTGTCCCTAAAACATTAAGGCAGAGGAGGACAGAGCCATTAGTAAATGCAGTAGTACTTATATAGAGTTTTTCTACTCAGTTTGAACACTCTAAGAGCTTTCTCTCTACAAGTCTCATTCACCCATTCATACGATAGCATTTTTTAACCTAATCACCACACTCTCACAACACGGGGTTCAGTATCTTGCCAAAGGGTCGTGGAGCAGGGCATCAAACCACCAATCTTCCAACAGATCAACGAGCCACAGTGTCATATGTTAGTATGAACGATTGCATTTGTTGATCCTAGCCCAGATACATCCGGCCAATAAGCGGACTGAATGTTCTCACATGGTTTGTAGTGATACATTTTGGTTCACTTGGATTTTTCTGTGTGAAAAGAAACCAAATCACGGGGAAAAGGTGCACATTTGCAAAATCATCAGCTGATTCGAACAAGAGTAAATGATCTCTAGATGTAATAATGCCCTTAGAGAGCTGGTCCAGGCCTTGCTGTAACATATACCACAGTTATTTGATGTGCTTCATATCACCAAGGTTGGAGATTTTAATCAAACCTTTTTGCAGCCCACATTTTCACAGCCAAAGAGAGTTTTGGTTGTCTTTTGTGTGTGAATGTCTGCAGCACCTCTCTCTCATTCCTCTGTGTGTGTCAGCTGTATTTTTTCCTCCCTTGTGTTTCTCTGTGGTTCCCTGCTGTGAGTGTGCTCTGTGTCGTTTTGTGTATCTGGGAGTGGCTGAAAGCTCCCACGCCTGCGGCTGCCTTTCGCACACACCTGAGGGTTTATCATTGCTCAAAATTCATAGTACATCTCCCTGCCTCTTTCTCTCCTTTTCCCTTTAATCTATCAGCCCCCCCTTTTACACTTACCCCACTGGCTTCTGGGCAGCCTCTTACCTGCCATACTCCCCCTGACTCATCCATACTCCTACAGGACTCAACCAGTTCTTATTTACAGTGAAAATGAAGGTTAATGAAGCACAATGGCCTGTAAATATGCCCCCTTAAACAAAAATACATCATCCCAAACACAATTACCTCACAGAGACACAACGAAATTAGCAGTGATTTAATATACTGATCTCAGGAAGTGTACAGAAGTCCTGGATTTGAAGTAAATACAAGCGCTGCCACCTTTTTGTCTACATTTCAGCTGTCAGTGTAGAGGATGCAGATCACTTGTGCTATATATAATTGCTTAAAAATTCCCCAAAGTGGGAAAACTACAAGTAACAACAACAACTGAAGACAAAAATAAAGACTCACGTGGCAGAATACTCGAACAGCCCATAGTACGGGTTGAACATCTCTTTGGACATCAGGAAGAACCACTCCCTGGCAACGCCACCGTAGTCCAGTCCTTTTTCTCCATCAAACTCCACCCACAGTCGTGCCTTCAACAGGTCTGGCCTCTTGACTGAGAGGATGCGTCGGTATGAGTCCTCCAGCACCGCATTTCGTTTTAGCTTCATCTCAAAGCGGTTTGGGATGTCCGCCTACATTAAAAAAAAAAGCGCACAGTGGTGAGTTTTCGGTTGCCTGTCAGAGGATTAAAAATCAGTAACAGCTGCTCTTTGAGGATGCTCACCGGTTTCTTCAGCTTCTTCCTGAAGTAGTCATACTTCTGTTTGTAGTCTCTAGAGTAAGGCACTGCCTGTAATCACCAAAGGACAGAGGTCAGTAAAAAAAAGTCCTAGCATTATTTAAAAATAAACATTTTACAGCATGAAGATTTCTCCTAAAAGAGAAGTTTTCAAATTCAAATCCATACTCACTGGTCCAGTTATAGCAGAGTTCTGCAATCTGGGATCTTCCCATTGTGTGGTCTTGGTGTCTATGAAATAAAATATATCAAAGACCATAAATTCACAAGAAGACAGATTGATTAGTGTATTAATCAAAGATGTTTTTAACTTAAACACATCATACGCACTGTGATCGATGTAGAACGCCCTGCCATCACTGTGGACCCTCTCCTCCCAGCCAGGCTAGAAATGAAGAAAATATCAAATCTATACATCAGGCAAATTAAATATTACAACACAGAACCAATTAGGGCACCACATACACTGTTCAGCTACAATATTAAAATCTCTGGCAGTCTCAAGAAGGAAATGCAGCGATGGATAGTTTGAAGCACATAAACAGATTAATGGGACAATTATTTCTAAATTATATTAAGGAAACGGAAATGCAATAATACCAATTACATTAAAACAAAACAGGAAAATGAACTAAACATAGCTGAGGAGACATAAACAAGCTCAAGGAAATGGCTAAACTACTGATTTTTGTTCCTGTTAAAAGCTGGAGACAGTGTGGTCACAACCACTCCCACATATTTTGGACAAGAAGTAAAATTCAAGTATTTTGAGAGAATATAGGTGTACCTCTAAGATGCTAGATTATGAAATCCCAGTAGATGTCATGGTACTGTACCTTGGTGCAATTAAAGAGGATGTTGTTGTTATAAAGTTATTTTTGCAAAATTTTCCTTACTTGAAACCATAAAAAAAAGACCTGGTATAAACTTGACCCTCTAGGTCTTAAACGATGGATGGAGTAACATCTTTCTAAAGAAGAGGATGATTTTCTTGCTAAAGGCCTATAGGAGATGCCTTTTTACAAAAGTGGAAGACAAGGGTTGCCCTTATGTCAACTGAAGAGGGTGCTACCTAGATGGTTAACGACACTTGGGACAATATATTCTGAGAATGGCGAGGAGTGGCAGCAAGCAAATAAGCAGTCGATGACCTAGACACAGAAAATGTTTTTATAGACAGGTAACTGATGGATGCTGACAAGAGTGGTCTAAGAGGATAAATGGTGAAGGGTCAAGTGTGCACAAAGTTAACTGCTGTGCATAAGGGGAGGAAGGTGGATCCATGTGGTCTGATCCTTCAGAAGAGTGAGCGTAGCACAAATTGCTGAAAACTTCAATGCTGGCTGTGAGAGAAAGAAAGTGTCTTACAGCTTGCTATCTGTTGTCCACTGATATAAAAAGTCTACAGTGGGATGAAGATGAGCCACGGAACAATGAAAGAAGATGGGCCGTTTGATGAATCACTTATTTTCTCTTGCACCTTTGTATTAACTGGGAGAGGTATACGAAGTATGTAACTGATGGATGCAGAGTGATGCTCTGGGTAGTTAAAAAGAAATCTGCTCTTACATTGTTTCAGAAAACAAAACGTTTATTTTTAAAATAAAATGCGAGTCTGATTTTATGCACTGCACGGGTAATGTAACACATTTTGTCACAGCCCGATGAACAGACATGTTTTATGTGATTAACAAATGTAAATTTCTACATAAGTACTGTTAAATGGTCATGTGTTTAAATTCTTTTACCTTTGACATTATTCATGTCAATATACCCCCTCTCTGGTTATGAGTGGGAGTGGGACTGGGCTTCAGGGATTTTTTTTCCCTGTTTAATTATTTTTTTAAATTTAATTTTACTTGTATTTAACTTCCGTTTTTTCTGGATGTATAAATATTTTATGCATACTTTTTCCTATAAATAGCCATATGTTGTGAAAAAATTCAATAAGAATTTCTTTAGACGCCTGTATTGCCTCTTGTTACTGAACTTACCGGCAGAGGGCCAAGATCGGACGGATCAAGTGAGGATCTCCTCCTCATTTGTACAGGAATCCTTAGCCTGGGATCTTCCTGTTCAGAGAAAAACAAGCAGGGTGTGTTTCAGTCAGAGAGGAAATCCTCACACAAGAGATGGTGGTGAGTTACCCCTTGGAAACTCACTTGGTATGTGACACATATTAGAAAAAAGTGAACTAAGCAACTGAAACCCATTTTAGTTTTTCTAATTTGGACACACAGGTGCATTCAAAGCCTTTGCCTGCTATCTTCTCACCCAGGTAGTCGTCTTGGTATTGTGGTCGATGAAAAACGGCCTTCCATTGGGTGCACTGCGAACTTCCCAGCCGACCGGCAGGAAGCCAGATTCTCGTGTGGCCTCAGGGCTTGGAGTGTGCTGAGGAGACTCCTCTGTTGGTGCTGATGGTTGGGATGGTGTAGGGCTTTGTGATAAGCCTGCACTACTCTGTGCTGCTCCTGATAATGGTGCTGGTGCTGCCTCCGAGGTTCTCTGTACAAACAAAAAGACTCCAATGAGATTCTAAATTAAGAAGAGACATGCTGAAGGGGAAAAGTGACAGAACAGTGCTATTTTAGAGTTTTAATCTAATAAAAAAAAAGGGGGAGTTTAACAAAAGTTGCTATGCAGAGTGTCAATAAAAAGATATATGAATACTAAAGCTCTCTGTGTACCTGCACGAGAGGTCGTGTCCATGTAGTGGTTCGGTTGTTGTGGTTGATATAGTAGCGTCTTCCTTTACCATCTCGCTTTTCCTCCCAGCCTGGAGGTAACCCAGTTGAGGTTGGAAGCAGCTGTCAAATTAAAAATAATTAAATACATTCTCAAGACAATAATTCAAGGACAAAAATTTGGCATATAATATGATTTCCAGCATAATCATACAGACGGTCATTATAAGGCACTCTATGCAAGTGGATTATTATTAATCTATGCTATCCAGTTGGTTGGCCAGGTTACCGTTGTGGTCTGACTACTAAGTGTGGAGCCTAATTACTCCAAGCTCACCGAGGCTGAACAGCCTATCAACACCAACCGCAATCCAAGATGCCACGTCGGTGAGGCCCATCACATGATGAGAGACTCGCTGGTTGAATAACAGAGGACTGCTGTAACAGCTACCTCACACAGAGACTGGTCAGGGACTAGCAGTGCTGCATCAGAAACTCTCTTGTGATTGTTTTGGTCGCTAGAAGATTGCTGCAGTTGTCCAAAATTTGTATGGAAGATGCCAAATGTATGCAAATGCTCACTAGTAATGAAACTTGAAAGTCTGACACAAACAGAAAAAGGATAACTCGGTAAACATTTTTACTAAATTAATCATGACTGGCAGGAATCGCTGACGGCTCTCTAGGCCTGTGCGACTCAGGTTTGTGAGACTAAGGGAAGATGATAAGATGGGCTGGTTACAAAGGACTGAACTTTTAATTGTGAATCTAGCAAACAGAAGGCGGGAAATTACACAATATTCAACACAGAAATCTATAACGCAGTTAACACTGCTGTATTCCCTAATGTCCCTCCACAGGAACTGTGACAATCAAAGATGATTGAAAAGTGAACTCATGAAGACTGAAGCATTCAGATGTAAGAAAATTTTGGTGACTTCAACAGAGAGCAAAACACTCACCACAGGATTAGCAGGATGTTCCTCTCCTGTTGAGGTCTGGGCACTTCCTCTGTGACTGGAATGCCTCGAATTACTAACGTGATCCTGCAGGAGAGCGGAAGGATGACTGATGACCACTTGGCCATTAATGTGCATAAAATTTCCACCACTCTCCCACTCTCAGCTCACATTTATCTGATTATGCCCCCCCCCCCTCCCCTTTCAGTAAGTCGAACCTCAAGCAGCACAGAAAATAACTCACGATCTGGGAGGAACACTGCTCGCCAGCTGTGGCCGCGGCGATGTTAACGTTCCTGATTTCATCGCACAGCGAGTGGAACTCCACTGGGGTGCGGGGTGAAGGTGATCTGAGCTGGTTACTACTGTGGTACTGGGTGGAATCATCCTCTGTAATGATCTCCCAGCTCTAGATGATGACAGAGAGGAGACTCCAATGATCCGAAGCAACAACAGTATAAGGCTGTCAGGGGTAGTATGACAAAGACCTGAACTTCTTTGTTTAAATATACAGCGATTGAGAGGGCGAGCCAGAACTACACTGTAGTAACCCAACTACAGCATGACGCCTGCCTTGCTTAGGCTGTGTTAACACTGACGAACCTTCTAGCTGGCAAAACTCCCGATTGGTTTTTGTGGTTTTTAAAAAAAACATCCCTGTGTAGTTAACCCTTAGTTTTACTAGCCTTTATACACACACACACACACACACACACACACACACACACACACACACACACACACACACACATATATATACACACACACACATATATATACACACACACACATATATATACACACACACACACGCACACACACCTCAAATGAATTGGGATCTATAATTTTTTTTTTAATCATTTTTAAGAGCTACTTAATCAGTACTTCCTGTCTTTGTCCTTTTCTCCCTCGACTCCCTTTGCTCCACCCCCATCAGTTTCACCTGTAATTAATCACACCTGTGTATTTACAGTCTTCTCTTGTTTTTCTTGGTACCCACATCCTGCATCCTTCTCAGGTGCCTCATGGTTCCTTCCGGATGCCCTGTGTTTTACTCTTGTTGGACCTTCTACTGATATTGTTTTGGATTAGTCCTGCTCACGTCAGCAACACCCTTTGTTGTGATTTTCCTCCATAGGTTAAAGTTGTGCTTAATTCTACCATTGCATGCCTTTGCAACACTGCAACAGTTTGTATCACTATTAAAAGGATTAATTAAGATCATGTCCTCCACTTATTTTCAAAAATGCCCAGTGTCCATGTTCATTTCATTAAGGCATTTTAGTTTCTCATTCTTTATTATTACACTTTCTAAAAATATTGATCAAAACGATGCTTTATGGTCTGGATGAGAACTAAGCTGTATTTACAGAAATGAACTGCCAGAATCAGTAACTTATAAGCAAAACATTAAACACAAACAATGCAATTTTTCAACCGAGGTAAGGTAAACTGTGTGCTATGACCTAAGCTCAGCCAGTTTATTAGGTACACCTGTTCTACTGGTTTTCAACACAAACACCCTTCAACAGCAACTCAGTGGATTGAGGCAAGTGAACACCGTCAAGACAACCAACTGGAGTTAAATCAGAATGGGCAAGAAAGGTGATCTCACTGACTATGAATGCAGCATGCTTGTTGGTGCCAAACGGGCTGGTCTTAATATTTGAGAAACTGGTGATCTACTAGGATTGTAAGAGAAGACCATCTCTGAATGCAAAACAACTGCTCCAAACCTTGAAGCAGATGGGCAACAGCAGCAGTAAACCCCACCGGATGCCACTCCTGTCAGATAAGAACAGGAAACTGAGACTACAGTTCACACAGGCTCACCAGATTGGACAATAGAAAATTGGGAAAATGTTGCCTGGTCCAAAGACTCTTGATTTCTGCTGCGACATTCAGATGGCAGGGTCACAATCTGGCATCAACATGAAAGCATGAATCCATCCTGCCTTATATAATACTGGAGGTGGTGTGGGTGGTGTTTTCTTGGCACACTTTGGGTCCCTTAGGTACCAAATGAGCACAATTTAAACCCCACAGTCTCCCTGAGTATTGCTGCTGACCATGTCCATTCCTTTATGACCACGGTGTACCCATCCTCCAAAACTCAAATCATCTCAGTAAGGGTTTCTTGAACCTGACAATAAGTTCACTGTCATAACATGGCCTTCAGCACATTGCATCTCAATTCAACTGAGCATCTTTGGGATGTGGCAAAACAAGAGATTCACATCATGGATGCACAGCACTGCAGTGTGATGCTATCGTGTCGACATGGAATAAAGTCTCAGAGGAATCCTTCCAGCACCTTGTTAAATCTTTAAAATAAAGAAATTAAGGCATCTCTAAAGGTAAAAGGAGATCCAACCGCAGCGTCACCAATATTTTTGATTATTCCTAACAAACTGGTATCAACTATATCCTGAGGCAAGCATTGGACTCCTTTACCGCTGTGTTAACCAGCTAGGTGCTAACTACGTGTATGTTGGTTGTTCGGTACCAAGCAAGTACCGCAGAGTTGGGTGGGTTTCAAGGTTTTTGCAGCAGAAACAGCATTATGAAAGGGTTGGACTTTAATATTATGATTGTTCTCTAATTTTAGCAACATTTACCCAGACATCCTGGGACACAAAGGAAATAGGGAACAAAAAATTAAGAGTTACCTCTGGAGACTCCTGTGTGTTCTCCTCATGTTCTGAGATCTGTCTGCGTGTTATGAAAACATGCGCCGCATCCGTATTATTGTTCTGTCTTTGTTGAACTTCCAAATTGCCGTCCCTGTTCAGGGGGAGACAGACACTTAGACTCTCACTCATGAAATGCATCAAAAGGTGTTTAAAAAAAAAAAAAAAAAAAGGATATGGGAGCCTTCTTACTGCATGGTGGGCCGTTGCCATTGTGTGGTTCTGGTTTCATGATTAACATAGTAGATCCTTCCCAGATTATCTTGCCTCTCTTCCCAGCCAGGAGGAAGAGGAGGCAGGATCTGGTTTTGTCTAGGACCTGACATATCATGCGCCTCCAGAAGCTCCCAACCAGGCTGTTAAACAAGGAGGACATCATTTTGAAATGATAGAGGACAAAACTAAGCTGTACATATCTGCATCTGCTAGGAGGCTGAGGGGTAGCACTACAGCCATTAGTATGTTTCAGCATGATGACGATCCCAAACACACTACCAATGCAAAAAAAAGCATACCTGCACAAGAAAACACAAAATAACACTTTAAGTCTAACGGTGGGACCATTTGCTCTTAGAACTGAAGAAGCTTCTCGGATGAGAGGTGAAATGTCTTCAAGAAACTTATTGAAGTCCAGACACTTTTCCTTCCAAGCTCCTTATACTACCATGACCTGGATGACTGAGAACCTTCACAGACACAAGCTATTTGTACCTAACGCTGAAAACCAGGTGACAAGGCCAAGGTTATAGCTGGGATTTCAATGTGACCCAGCTTTTCAAAACATGCATAACAGTTTAATAACCTTGCAGTGTTAAGATTGAAGTCAATCTAAATTTAAAAGCTCGTGTTAATTTACAATACTGTTCAAAAGTCTTAAATCACCCCTCAATTCTTCATGTTTTACTCAGAAAAATGGGAAACAGGTGCACTGATTTATTGAAATGTACAAACATAAAAAACAGAGTTTGTTCAATTTTAATGGGCTTAGCCTGAACTCTCTTAGCCAAGAGTTAGGATAATTTCTGTAAGTAGCCTTGAGGAGTAGTTCTTGAAAGTCATTCAAAGCTCTTCTTTGGATGTTGTCTGTCTCTTGTTCTGTTGTCTGTCAGCATGATCCCACACTGCCTCTATAATGTTGAGGGTCTGAGCTCTAGGGAGGCCAATCCATGACTGAAAGTGTCATTTTGTGTTTTCTTGTGCAGTTTTGCTTTTTTTGGCATTGGTAGTGTGTTTGGGATCGTCATCATGCTGAAACATACCAATGGCTGTAGTGCTGTAGTGACCTCTGACCTTGACCCTGAGGTCGAGGTCACTGAGATTTAAACTGTATGAGATTTTTTTGTAGATGGAACTTTGGTACCAGTTTTAAAATCCTACGTTGCTTCATTCTTGAGTTATTGGGTTCACAAACTTGGGTGTCCATGCTGCCTGCCCGGCCGTTCGGCAGGTTAATGACATTAACCAAATAAATAAAAATGTAAAAATGAAGCCGCTGCCACTCAGAGACTTTCTAGATAGAGCCTTCACTGTGTTTTGCAGATGACTGTAGACACTCCCCAATGACACAAAACTTTCAAATTCAGATTCATCACTCCATAAAGACCCATTTCCACTGATTTTCAGTCCAGGTCTTGTGTAATTTGGCATACTTCAGGCTTTTCTCTCAGTTTCTCTTCCTTAAGAATGGCTTCTTGGAAGCCACCATTCCTCTGAGATAATTTTCAATGAGTGAACAGTAGATGGATCACCTGTTTTTAATGACAGGCAGCTAATAACAAAGTGGCTCAGGATAGCATTTAAAATTGGTTCTCAGCCAAGTTGTCCATTATGTGTGGACGACACTCGTTCATCCCTGTAGTTAGGCGGCCCTTTTTATATTTGAACGAGTCATTGGTCAGTGTTACCTGGCTTAACAAACAATTGTTCAGATACTAATATTAGACTGAAAATGAGTGTAAAAGCAGCCAATGTCCACAGAAAAACTTTGAAAGACCATTAGAAAGCCCGGAGAACTATTGCTCGAGACCACATTAATAAATTAACAGAAATTGTGGATCTTTGGAAGCAAAATATAAAGAAATGAGGGGTGGCTCATGACTTTTACACAACACCATATATATAAAACAATATATAGTAACCAATCATACGCAGTTATTCTCCATCATCATGTTTCATGCTGGAACTGATTTCAGTCAGATCATAGGTGCATTAATAGTAATAAAAACACTGATTCTGGTTCACTCTTCACTATTAAAGATGCAAATCAATGCAAACATTTTCGTGTGATGCTCCAAAAGTGAGTGCAAGGACTTAAATTCAGCACCAACTTCCAACTGACCTGACACTCATGTTGAACAAGTGGAAGCACTGCTAACACAAAAGCATTTGTGACACGAAGCATAAACTTACATCGTTGTCCTCAGTCTGATCTGCCGTTTCCTCCTCTGAACCAGAGTTTTTTGGCAGGTAGGTCATCTTTAGACGCAGATGACCTTTAACTCTGGACTTGTGGCTGTGTGGGAATGGCAAAAAAGTAAATAAATAATTGTTTTGTTTGTTTTTAATGGAAGAAATAAATATCCAAAATGTTAAAAAAAATAATAATAAATGAGTGAGACAATATATGGGAAATGGAATGTAAAACAGAAAGACAAAAGATTAAATAACCATGAAATCATGCCAACCTTCGTGGGTGAAGCAGAAAATCCTTGAATGTGTATGGCCTTTCAGTGTTAGGATTTTCTGTCTGAGAAAACAAAATAGCAAAAGAAAATCTTTCATTTCTTCACACTGCATGAATAAATCTGCTGTTCAGCTCAGGATCATAACACTTTAAGATACCAATGGGTGAAATGACAGTGACCGTGCACAGTGAGGGCTAATTTGTGGGTGCTGTATTTATAACAAAAGAAAAGCAGCAGCATAACATAAACATGACTGACTGTATTTCCAAAACTCTGGACACTGATGTTGAACAGGCAGTAGAATAAGGATGTCCATGTTTATATTTAAACTATGCCATAGGTGGGACTAAAGCTAAGAGCTCACACAGTGAAAACCAAATTACATTCAGCCTACTGTGAGCTTAGATTAAAGACATCAGTATACAAATGAATTTTCTACAGCCAAGCACTCACCGGTATTTGATTTAAGGGGACATCCACCTGTCCGAGGAAGTCATCACGTGTCTGAAAGGGAGAGGGGGGGGGGGGACACATGGACATCAGAGTCGTGACAACACCATCTACAAATACAGAGGACTGGCTGTTAATCTGGTGTCTTCAAGTCCTTGTTCCAGAAAGCGGGTTTAGCTAAACCTGAGATGAGGAAAACTCCTCTCAGGTTTTCTGCTCCAAATTTCTGCCCCACTGGACCCAAATCAGCTGCCTGACAATCAGTTTCTTTTTCTCATTTATACAGTCACATACAGACTGCTTTTACAATTAGTCTGTCATCAGTTTCACCAGACATCATAGGGGTATTATCAGCTCAGAATATACTGTATATTCTACACATTTCAAACGCTGTGACAGTAACATTTATTGTATGTAATAGGTACAGAGTCTGCCATCCAGCCCAGCAACTATCATCTACCTACAAAAAAAATGGGGACAGGTTTTTTCCACTGCAAATGACCAAAATCAGTCTTAATTTGTCTAATGCAAATGTGCCCAGGGCCAAAATTGGCCTGCTAAAGACTCCAAGTTGGCCCAGCAATTTGGGCAGCTTTGAAAAATGTGAAGAAGGGCATAAATTTCAGACTTAAGTGTGTTTTCATGTGTGTGTGTTTACAGCTTTTCCTATTGATAAAGACCACCTCCTTGATCATTCATACTACACCAAAGCAAATAACAGATAAGACATTAAATGACAATTTTTGTTTTTTTAGTATCTACTACAGAAATGTATGATTTTTACAGTGAGTTCACAGTAAAAACACACAAAACAAAACAAAAACAAAACAAGGACATTCTCTCACTTAATTTTGTTTTATAATCACAGGACACTGTGCGAAGACCTAACAGAACTTTTACTGTAAATTTACATATTTATATCTTACATTCTTATTTCTTTACACCCAATGCAGCATTTCTTTACAATGTAGAAAACCTATGATGTATTGTTAGACTTGCACTTCATTTTTTATATTAAAATAACACCAAGATTAGATTAGTGATTAAACTTCTTTACAATGTGAGAAAGGAGTTTCACTGATATACGTAGCCCATGATATAAAATGAGTTTGGTCTAACGTCACAGATAAACAATGGCATATCTGCGTTATCCATAATTTCGACTGCAACCACCAACTAAAAATCAGCAAAAAACATAAAAAACAGAAACGAAAAAAACAAAAAAAACAAAACAAAACAAAACTAAAGTAAAATGCCTTTGGTTTCCATGATTCATGAAATTAAATTAGCAGGACTAATTTCCCCCTCAAAACGTCTGTCAAAAGAAATTTGAGTTCATTCTTAAGGGTATACAAGCGTTAAACATCAAAGGCCAGATTAACAGTTAAATTTAACAACAGAGTGATTTCTCTGTATCAAACAAACCACAACTAACCACAAGTGCAGACAAAGCACCACCGAAGTAAATACAAAAAGTGATAAGTGTAAAAGCTTCCTGGATGAGGGATGGAGAGGTCTCGTCTATTGGGAGGGGATGGTTAATAAGCCAAAAAAGTTCTTGGAAATAAAACTTCCTTTCTGAGACAAAACAAAACAAAACTTCAAAAAACACTGGATATGAAAGACTGCCTGCTGCAAAGGATCCAATAAGGTGATCAGGGCGATTGGGTAGTGCCATTCTTTCAGATGTCAAGTGAAATAACCTAAATTTGGCAATATTCAGTCAAATCAGACACACAGGTTTAAGGTTTCACTCTACCACATCATTACCACAGTCAATGGAGTTACATAGCAGACAATTCATTTTTTGGACTAGTTAAATCTGTAAATTTGTTTCAATACACTTTGACACTACACTGCATTCTAACTGATGGGCACAAATAGACTTACACTCAACAAAAATATAAACGCAACACCTTTGTTTCTGCTCCGATTTTCCATGAGATGGACTTAAAGATCTAAAATTCATTCCAGATACACAATATTACCATTTCTCTCAAACATTGTTCACAAATCAGTCTAAATGTGTGATAGTGAGCACTTCTGCTTTGCTAAGATAATCCATCCCACCTCACAGGTGTGCCACATCAAGATGCTGATCTGACATCATGAGTAGTGCACAGGTGTACCTTATACTGCCCACAATAAAAGGCCACCCTGGAATGTGCAGTTTTGTCTCACAGCAAAATGCCACAGATGCCACAAGCATTGAGGGAGCGTGCAATTGGCATGCTGACAGCAGGAATGTCAACCAGATCTGTTGCTCGTGCATTGAATGTTCATTTCTCAACCA
>VVHJ01052381.1:0-15128 GCA_015107715.1 Tylochromis polylepis
GTATATTGTGTGTGTGTATATATATATATATATATATATATATATATATATATATATATATATATGAAATTTTGATACTGGCTATAGACAAAGAAAGACTGACTATGCAAACAGCAACCAGCTTATTAAGATTCATGCATACTGCATTCAAAATCAGCTCAAGAAAATTGCTATGACTAGTAGACAAATGACTAAAATGCACTGAGGGTTCGGGTCGCAAAACACCATCTCCATCTCAGACATGTAACAACCAGCCTAAATGAGTATGAGGATCCACACACAAGACACTTCTGCCTTCCTGCCAAATCTCTGCGCTACCCAATAAACCTAAATGGAAACTGACAGTTTTTGTTTAGAGGTTGTCCAGACTCATTTGCCAGCACGATGCAAGACAAAGGGTTTTTAAATTGTAATGCAGGCAGTCTCCTCACAAACAATGAGTTCTTTCCTTCTGCGTTGCAGGGTGGGTTGCTTATGATAAAAAGGTTGGAGACAAACCAATGTAGAATATTATGAATATAATGAATCAAAAATTGAAGGAGTACAGAGGTACGCAACAGTGGGCCGTTAATGAACTTCTCCTGCTGATGTGTTCTGAATGTTTAACATAGTGATGGCAAGAGACTCAGCTGTCATCTGCTCACAGCGCTGACAAACATTGCCTTGCTTATTCTCTATTCTCAATTACTATGCATAGCTTGCCTTCATCTGTGTATATTTACATCAAACATTTGCATTAATTGAGGGAGTTACACATATCCATGTATACTAAGACACTGCAGCTCATAACTTGTTAGGGCATGTGCGGCTCTAAGAGCCCAGTAACAAAAAGAAGTGATTAACAGACATCCACTTTGGTCCATTATGTGTTACAAATAAAAAGCAACACCATGGTAAAGACAGAGGCAAGGTAAGAACAATCAGATATTGTTTAACTCAGTACAACTCAGTAACCTTTAACCATTGTTCCTGCATGCCTGAATGTCACTCTCCAGTAGCAGCTGCTTGTTAAGTGTTGCTGAACAATAAGCAGCACTGATTTCTTCCATGGGGAACATGATACTTCTGTTGTACAGTAATGAGGACTTAACTTGAATGTGAAGTTTTGTTCGCCTTAGGAACTTAATACTCAGAGTAAATAACAGACATGTGGCACCTTGGTTTCACTTGAGCAGAAATATATACGCTGGGATGTTTTGATGCAATATGTTCACCATTATGCACACAATGTAATGCTAGCTGAGCAAGGCCATATTTCCAATTTTATTTTACTGCTAGCAGATCTTACAAACAACTTTACACATAGCCCCATGTATAAAATGTGATTGACAGTGTATTTTATATGGAGCTACACTTTCCACTTCACACATTAGTTTGGAACACTAAAGCAGCTTTCCCGAAGCTTTCTTGAGACTAGATGCCTAAGTCATCATTTTTCCAGTTCATCTCACACTAGAGCAAAGAGAACAGCAGTGTTTTGATTTCAGAGGAGATGGCCTTGTGAGACAAGAAGGACTTCTTTGAACTCTGATCTCTCTCTGTTTATTTATCGTGCGCTTGAAAAGAGCTTTATCATCATCTGATTGACCGGCCCGGAGTGACATCATGAAGTGTCTCATTCATCTCATCAGTGCAAGAACACAAACAAAACCCCTGGTGGTCTTCCACTCTCAAAGCACAGGAGAAAAGAATGGGTAGGTGTGCGAGGCTAAAACTCGTTCATGTGCTCCAGAGACAGATAATGTTGCAATAGCACTTCAATGGAACACCTGGACTTTTGTTTTGTCAGGACGTAATGTTTAAATTTTTTGGCACTGTAATTATGATGGTGTGTGGCATGACTGAAAAGCTACACAGTAAGCCTGTATTTCATCAAAAATAAATTATTGTTTTTATTTTGAACTGAACACTAAAAGAATAAATGTAGTATGGTCATGCTAGGAGCTGGGTATTGATTTTCAGCAGTTTGTCTTGGATGGTACTGTAGCTCACCTCCGCCGTACATGACGGCTAACATGATGGAAGAGATCCAGGACACCTGGCTACTTGTCACATTGAAGATTGCCTCAATCTCTTTGAAGAAGACAGTGATGGACTTGGGAAATGCATAGGAGAAGCCAATAGAGATGAAGGCCCCAATCACCACCATCCATCCCCAGCCACCCTCAGGTGGTGTGTAACCTTGAGGACCACCGACGGCTGGCGGCATTGTTCTTCACAAAACTCCTCTTTAAACTCAAGAGGTTTTACAGATACGATGACTGTTTAGGAGAGAACAAAGTGACAGAGAAAGTCCCTTGATTAGTTGCTTGTAATTCTTAAAACACTTTTTTTTTCATATTTATGTTCCTAAATTAGAATACAGAAGACCTTTGGCAAACAAGCTGAAAAAACTTTATTTAGTTAAATGCTTAATAAATATTCAGCCCATCAGACTTCAACCCATCAATAAACATATAAAATTACAAAACATTTTCCCGTTTCATACAGCTGCACAGTAGTTTGTGATACTTTGTTCAATTTAGTGTCCTCTTTTACTTGAACTTGATGTTTTGTCCTCAGCTTTGAAACATTTGAAATCAACAAAACATTCTTATATCAGTTTTGTGACTAGAATGCGTCAGCAATAGATCAACTTTGCATTCAAGATGATCTTGACAAGTATGACCTTGGAAACAGAACTCCCATTTGATATTTTCAGTGTTTTCAAACACCAACAGTGGTTTTTCTACGTTTGTTTCCTGCTCACCTCTCTTGTTTAATAATATTGTTAGTACATTTTACTTTGGCATTGCCTATCATGGCAATTTTTGAAGAAGGAAACTCAAACTAACAAATTTCCTACCAGAGGCGTAATTTTCACATTCTCACACTGTGTTTATCAAATAAACACGTGCTTTTACTTTTTTAACCTTCAGTAAGTGGATGTCACTTTTTTTTTAGACAGTTTTTAGAAAACTATTCTACCTGTTACATAGAACAAATACACATCAGGTACTGTCTCACAGTCTTGATTTGATTTGCCTTTTTCTAAAACTTTTTCATGCATTTCATGCTCCTTGGTCTCAGTGTTAACTAGGCTTTTCTATTCTTTGGAAGCCCTTTTGGCCATTTCACCATATAGATTTATCATGCAATATACAGTACAAACCTTCTATACTGACCTATAACTTCTGAGTAACCTTGCTTTGACGATACCACATGTGTATGTGAAAAGATACATTATGTTGCAAAAATATTTCCCCAACTTTAGTAACTGTGTTAAAGATTAAACATGGCATTTCTGGCCTTGCTTTGCTTTGAATTGCTCTCTGCATGCATTCACTAAGCTCCCACCCGCTGATCTCACACAGTTTCACTTTAGAAATGATGAATACGAGTCCATCTGCAGAGTCAAACAACTTACTGTATTGTTTACACAGGGGAGACTATCCAGAGAGAACATCGATCAGACCATGAACACAGGTTGAATTCACACTGCTCAATAGCTCAGGGCTACGCTCTGGAATGGCTGATGATGTAGCGTTTTTCAGCCAAGAAGGACTTGATTTGGTTGATGAATTGGTTTAGGACTCTGAAAACTTATTGGATAAACCAGTTGTGTGCAGCATGTAGTGAATATTTAATGTTTTAAAGAACTTTTGTTATTGAGCTGGGATTTTAGCGTCTGCTGTGCACTTGTAAATGTGCCTCCTTCTTTATCCTGCAGCAATACATTGAGAGAAATAAGAACGTACACTGCCACTAAATCTAATCAGTTTTGCAGAACAAAGAATACTTTATTTTTAATGTAAGTAAAAATGCTAAACGACAGTTGTTTTTGAAGAACATTAAACTGGTCCATCAACTAACTGCAGAGAAAATCAATGTTAAAACAGAAAAAGCTGAAGTGAAACAGAGTTAAAAACAGTGAAAAGTTTCCATTGGATACGCTGTCTGTACTTTTCATACTTCAATGTTCTGGCCCACTTGTCAACCAATGAGCGTTCATTTATGTTTGGAAACATGCAATTGGGATTTTGGGAGGGCTGCTTGGGAGAACTTTAGCGCTGAAAAGCCTCTCCACAGACTCTCCACTGACAAATACATACACAAACTGACACAATCATGGAACCATAAATTAAACATAAGTTGGACAAAAAGATGTCCTAACTGCAGCTCTGTACTCTGATGGTGTTCTCTCCAGCCTGCATCAGAAAACATAACTGCATTAGTTTATTACTCAAAATAAATATATATTTTGTCATATATTATCTTCTTCTTTAATGCGTTGCTTCCAGTTTAATCTTGTGTCTTCATATCCTTAGAAAGTTCAATGTTGTTTGATGTTACCTGTCCATTGGTTAGCTTCATGTCAAAGTTAATCATGTTTTACCAATAACATCATGACAGCCCACAGATTTTTCCATGAAGTGGCCACAGTACAGCAATATCATCTTGCAAAGCATAAATGTCTAAGGTTGCACCACAAATCTAATTAGACTTTTTAAATAAATGCTACTTTTAAAATCAGTGTTGTTTAATACACTATAGGTAACAATAAAATTTGAGTTTGTTTAGGTTTAGTGTAAAATGTTTAACCTTTAATCGATCAATAAGCCTTTCCCCCTTTGGAAACTGCAAAATTACGAGAAAAGGGAATGAAAAGATTGAATGAAGTATAGAAATCAAACATCTGCCAGAAAGACTCTTAAACAGGATAACATGCTGGGGAAATGTTCTTGTAACAGACACAGTGCTTTCTGTGTTTTTTAAAGAATAAAAATTCAGTAGTTGACATTAAATGATGAATGGAGGATCAAGTTAAGACAGACAGGACCCCCAGATAGAATAGTAACTCTGCAGAAATAATGAATAAAACAGATAAGTTCTCACTAAGTATTGACTGCTTGGCTCTAAAATAAAGAGCAAAATATCAAACAATTCAGTAAAAAAACTGCAGAGTCAATTCATTTAAGCCAGGAAGAAGTAGACAAACGGGCAGAGGCATAAGAACTAACTCCCCTCACGCTATAAAGGTCTAAATAAAGCAGCCAAAGTGGGCGGCCTGAAAGTGCCACTTGACAACACACATACCAGCACAAAGCAGGGTGGGCTCAGCAGAGGACATCACCAGATATACAAAAGGATTTGGTGTCTGTGCTTAAAGATGTGAGGCTGAATTGGCTTAACTGATTTAATTTGAATTCATAACATTAAATTTGGTAAATGTATCTCCTTTTCTTAGAAATTAATTTTAGTCTCAACTCTGTGTACCCATATGTTGCCTGAATTAAACTGTCAAAACAAGAATAATGAAAATAAAAACTAAAGTACCTTTAATATGGTTGAAAAACCACACCAATTTAAATTTGTGCCAATCTGTGCTCTTTTGCGGAAGACTTTTCATTCATTCTGCCTGTTTCAGGCCTTTTCTGACCCCAGCTTTCTAGTACTACGTTTAGACAGAAATTAATTTGTCTGTTTAATTATAGATGAGAATAATGTGTTAAATATTTGCTCAGGGAAATAGCACTCTCACATAATAAGTATTGTTATAACACTGACAAAGCAATCCATTTTTTATGAATATCCAACTGGAAATTGACTACTTTTTGACGTAATTATTTTAAAAATGATGTCTGGCAAATATTAAATGTGTATCAAGGATCTTACCTTAGCAGGAGCTCTTGAACAGGGACAGATGAGCTCTGCAGATAAAGTCTCTGAGGCACGTTAACACAGTGCAGCCATCACAGAATCAGACTGAGTGGCTTTGAATATATATATATATATATATATATTTATATTTTTTAAAAAAAAACCAAACCCAAAACAAAAACAAAAAATAAAGACTACATTTGTTTCACAGACAGTCCACAAAAAAAATCAGTGGGTCTGTGGCAGCCTACAAGTTTCAACAGTGTCACTGTTTCCTCTGAATAAAGTGGAGTTCATTCACTGCCCAAATCAAACAGCTGGACACTCTGGACACAACGGTGCTAAATGGTGAGGCCAGTCAAGATCTTATTGGCTGTGCAACACACAGTGCCATGCCCCTACAGTGCTTTCTCCACCCCTCTGTCATGTGCTGAGCTGACACACAAGGTCAGACTAAGGCCCTGCATACTGCACAACTCTATAGTATTCATGACTGTATGTGGTCCAAGAGGATATAATAATGTCTGCACTCCAGAAGATAAGATGCTCTTATCAGTGCCATTCACTTGAATTTTATAGGAAATCAATTTTACAAACATGACAGACATTGTTTATTCAACCACCTGAAAGAAAGACTTTTGTATCATTCCTTGTTGAGCCTTTCTCCCAGATTCCCTGAGGAACTATTTATAAGTCTGTATCAGGGCTTGGGACATGAAAGGCCTGCATACACTAGGTTACTGAAACAGCATGTACTTCCAAAGTGCCTTCGAATTCTTGACACCCTTGAAACATTATTTCTTATTGTTAACTTGTTTTGTGTAGTTCACCTCATTTTTCATCCTCCAATGCTTTTTTATTGCTTTTCAAACAGAGGATGCAATAGAGCAACACCTACAATTCAATGTTTTCTCCTGGGCTGGCATTTATTCACAAGAGCAGAGTGTGAGGAATAGAAATGGATTTGGGACAAAAGCATTCAAATTTGTATCTGCTAGTTTCCTACAAAGGCTGAATACACAGTTCTTAACAGAGGAACTTTTTATTTAACATTTAAGTGCATCCTTTCACTTTGAGCCATGCACATGGCGTTACTTAAACAATGTACAATTGAGTTTTGGTTCCCACATGAAGCTTAATAGAGGAGTTTTTACTTTTTCAGGGAAACATCTCACAATAAACTGGCACATATTCATCATTCCCATAATATGAGAATTAAAAATAAAAAAATCTAATAAACTTTTAGCGTCTCTAATATATTGGTTTTTCTTGCTTTTTTAAAAAAAAATATACCTCAACAACTTCTTAATGAATGATGAATGATTTTGTTATACTTTCATGGTCATCAAGGAATTAAATAATTAGGACTGAATGCCATCAATTCAAAATGTGTCCAATACTTTGGGTTATGACACTAGAACTGCAACACTCATGACATTTCCAGCTTTAATTGTTCTTTTTGAACGATGTAATTTAGCACCACATAGTAGGATAAAGAAGGAAATGTTGAAAATCACTGTATATGACATGAATTAGCCTCCTCGGGGGTGTTAGCATGCCTCTTTTACTTGCTTTTTCTGTCTTCAGTCTGAAAAGGACTCAAGTGATTCTGTCAGATTAAGCCACAGCATGTTCTTCTCTTGTTGCTCTGACTGTATCTTTTATGTGACCTGCAATAGCCTGTACAATCTCTATGTCTCCTTATGGAGTCCCTCCAAAGGAATAATAGGATTCTCTGTCAAGTACAGAACCTGCCGCCTTTATCAGCATAATCACTCTCAGAGAGCCAACTCTCAACTCAAAGGCTCAGGAACAATGACGTCACACTGTCTTCTATTTCATCCTAGAATATCTGGTTATCTGTGTCTACGTGTCAGACCTGTCGTTGCCTTGGGAATTAATTGTTCTAATTCTATTGTATAAACAGTCAGAAGCAGAGAAGTTTCTGAGCATGACGAGGGGTCTATGTTTACTAAGCAGGCTGCAGGTTATACAGAATGGCAAGAGCAGTCGTGTAAAACAAACAAGATTTTCAGTTTCAACAGTAAAGTACAGTGTGTTTGCACTCTTAGGTAATAATAATAGCACATTCTGCTATCAGTCACATACAGTAAAACTGACTGGCATGCTGATGTTATGCAGTGTGGTCAATAATGAATTTAAACTGTGCTTAATTTATAGAATTTTTTTCACGTGCTTGGGTAACTGATGTATGACGTGAAGCATGAGTGGTGATTTCTTTTTTAGAATGTAAAAGATAAAAGACGGTAACAGACAGATGTTATTTTGATGCTGATGATCCCCTGAGTTAAAAATAATTTACTTTGTGTTAACGGAATGATTGATAGATTTTAACAAATAATGTATAAACCTTGTATAATGTATAATGCTTTTATGAGCTATTTTATTGTAAGTCATAATTCTTCCACCCTGTTTAGCAGAAAAAAATGTCTGAGGTCACCCTTGGGTTTAGAGAGCACTACAGTAAAATACCTTATTCATTGTCAAAGGGATTAGAATTGATTAGCTCAGCTATGTGAGACACAGCCTATATAGAGTTTTTATAAGCTGTAGTAAGAGCGCTATATGTTCTCATTTGAACAAGGGCGTTCTCAGACAACATACACCACCATTGTGCTTTGTTCATTACTGTGACTGATTCCCAAGAACCTGCCTGGTCTACAGTGTTTTCTGTATCCCTTATTTTAAGAAGTGTCAAATGTAACGCAAATGCTACAAAATAAATGTTTTTCGAAATAATAAAAGAACAACTTGTACTATACAGCTGGTTATTTTTGGGAAAAAAAAAATCTGTAGCTGAAATGAACTTCATTTTTTTATTGATTTGTCTCCATCAATTTCTAGTACAAATATTAGTGTGCTCCATTTCTGATTCAGTATACTGGGTTGTGCTGCTCAGACTGGTATATAGTGGAATGTTACCATGACCCACAACAGCTACATAACTAGGCTGCAAAAAACTGCTAGTACTCACAACAATGTTACGGAATTTTCTCTCTATTTGTATATACTTCTTTTCAAAGTTTAGATTTTAAGACAAAAATTAAAACGCTTGTTGTCCCAAACAATTTTACCATTAATGCGGTCCATTATCTCACTAGTCAGCTACATTTTGCATGTCTACAGTGCATTCCTTGGTTCACTTCCTAGATAATGATTACAACAGCTACCACACTCTCAGTCACACACACAGTTGTTTTCTAGATACACCTGACTGCATTAATATCAAAACATTATTTAATCGTTCTCATTTGTGCTAAATTGTGCAGCTAAGCACAAGCCTGACTGTGCATCCTAATGTGAACAAATAGACCAATAACCAGGTCTGTGCCAGAGCGCCTGCATCCTGCAGATATTATATTAAATTACAAAAAAGGTCTTTGGTGTGTATTTGAATACTTTGTTACACGCTTCTGAGATGCACAGTGTACACAGCAAAACACACCAAAGACTGGTAAAATGATTAGAAGCTACAAGTCTGAAGTAGATTCTGGTAGACTAGAAAAACAAAGAGTCACATGAGCTTTGTTTTGATCTTCGGTTGGTTTACAAGATTCCTTCCCTCCCATCAAACACAAACACTTACACACACACTCACACTCATACAGTATATTGTCTCCTATGGCGTACTTCTAAGTACTCCTTTGTGCAGACAAATATCCGGCTATATAATACTTTCTGACATTAAGACTTTAGTTTTGGCTCAGACTAAGTTACACTGAAGTGATCACATGAAGAGTCTGAGCCTGGACCAATAATATCCTTTTGATGTGGACCATTCTGTACACGTGCCACATGTCTGCTAGCAACATTCTCACTTTCATTTTAAATTTAGACCTGACAAGCACCTTTTCCCATATTCTAGAGGCACATTTCACTTCAAATTAAAGTATTCCTTTGGGGCAAAGTTCTAAATGTCGAGGTCTATCAGTTGTGTTACATGCATTTTCTCCCTCTGTAATTAAAATTATTTTTTAAAAAGTCCATTGTTCACACCCATACTTGCTGGTTCACTATCATGTTTTTCACAGGCTTTTTAAAATGTCACTGACACCAGCTGTTAATCAGTGGAATACTGTGAGAGCACATGTAAAAATGTGCAATCCCATACAATTTGAAGAAAAACCCAGTTATACAAACGTTTCTCTATAGTGAAGATATATAGAAGTTTTTTATGAGCTTCAGAGTATAGTCTCAGTCTGATGGGAATGACTGAAATCATATGTATATAAAAAAAAAAATTGACTGCATATTTTCACCTGTATATGCAAAGGTCTGATGTGATTTATCTGGTGTATTGTTGGCACTGAGATTAATAATGATCCTGAATAATAACAGTGCTTGATACATTTTAGGATAATGTGAGAGTACATCCATGCAGTTATATGTATATGGTGTTAATGTATATATAAAATTTATTCCCAAAGAAATCACAGCCTGGTAGACATATGGGTGAATGTCTTCTTGGCTTGATAGAGTGCACAGATAGTTACACAAATAAACAAGAAAAATCAAAGAAATTAAAGACAAAAAATTTGTATTTCTAATCTAAATCCAATAATAATTATTAAAAGTGGTTGTTTACATATTCTTGTTCTTGACCCAGTATTATCCATAACTGATTTCCTACAGCCATAATAACCGAATTTTCTTGTGGGGAAAATGGTTTATTAGCGCACAAAGAAAAAAAAAAACAACTTACTATTGGTTATATTAAGTTTCTTTGGAATGCCTTTCTTCTTATGGTGGTGATTTCACACAGATGAAAGATTCAGCACTGTAGGTTTCTGTGTAAACAGATAAAGTACCTATGGTGTGGCATGTTCCTTCGTTGCAGGGGTCCCATTGTTTGATGAAGCAGTACTTTAGGAAGTGATGTGAGAACCTCTGCGATAGACAAGGGGGGACAGCAACAAAGTCCCTTTTGATTCTTGTTTCCTGGTCCTTGTTTTGCTTACAGCTAAATTATTGAGATTTGTCTTTGAACAATAACATGTCCTAGGTCTGTCTTAGTATATCAATTTAAAGGAAAAACTTGAGACAAAAGCCATGTTTCCCTTTTACAAGCAAAAAGCTGAGCTAAGAAGTAAATGCTCCTTTGTTGCATTTGAATTGACAGATTTATCATTATGTTCTAATTGCCACTTATGGTCGCAGAATAGCATTATACATCATTTTGCTTTAAAGTATGAACAAATGCTACATTAGATATTTTCTCAGAAAAACACTGCTTCTCTTGCAAACACTTATAATGGACCATACACGACTGAAGCTTTAAAATGTAGAAGCTTTATGTCTGTAGAATATTAAAACAAAAACAAAAGAACTCTGTACTACTTGTCATTTTGCTTGGAAAATGGGAAATAGGTGCAGGGATTTATTGAAACATGTACAAACATACATGGAAATACAGTATATAAGGCAACAGCAGTTTCTACAACTGAACTTGAAAGTCTATATTTGGTATGACCATTATCTTTAAATAGTCTTCAGGAATAGTTCTTGTAGGACATTCAAAGCTCGTCTTTGGATATTGGGTGCATTTTATTCCATTCTCTGCCGAGATGATCCCGCACTGCTACAATAATGTTGAGGTCAGAGCTCTGGGGAGAACAATCCATAACTAATAGCATTCCAGGTTTTCTTTTCTTCTACTGGCAAAAATGCATGCCTAGGTCATTGTCATGTCATGTCGAGATAGTATTGCATCGTGGATCAGAATCTGACAGTGCTTTTCTAAGTTCATAATTCCATCAATTTTGGCAAGATCCCCAACACCACTGGTTGAAATGTTGCTCCAACCCATGACAGAGGCTTCATTGTGATTTACAGATGGTTGTAGAAAATCACTGCTATACCTCTCTCATGAACTCCTCCGTACATATGGACAATGATTTGAACAGAAAATTTTTTGTTCGTCACTCCATAAACCCTGTTGCTGCTGATTTTCAGTACAGTTCTTGTTTAATTTTACATACTTGAAACTTTTCTTTCTTTTTTCCTTTAAATGGCTTCTTGACAGACACCCTTCCACTGAGATAATTCCTTTCCCCCCCTATTTTTTTTAAAAAGACTGTCAGATACTGTTCACCAGTGGTAGCGTTTTAGGCCTGCCAATTCTTCTTTTGTTCTCCACTTGTCCAATTTTTAAAGTTTTATTTTATTTTTTAATGCCAAGAAATGTCAAGATTGCAAAATAGTTTTTTATGATTGTCAAATGTTTTATATTTAGAGTTTTTTGTACATTCAACTAAAGAAATGGGGGAAAAAATTATATGTTAGGCTGCAAGTAACCTAAAGATACGATTTAAAATCACTTCTTTGCTAGTTTCCTATGTGTAGAGACAACACTGAATCATCCCTCGTTTTACATTTTTTATTCTTGTATGGTTCACAGGTCAGTTTTAAGTAGCTTAACAAACAACAAAACATTTCTCTGAAAAAGGTTGGGTTAAAGGACTGAAGTTTTAAAAGAAAAAAACCCCCAAACAAATCAGCCGGTGTCCAAAGAAAAACTTTAAAAGACCTCCAGAAGGTCTAAAGAACTATTGCTCAAGACTACTACAAAAAAATTTACATGAAGATCTGGTTTCTTGGAAGCAGAAATATAAAAGAAAGGTGGCTCAAGACTTTTACTTTATATCAAAGTACTCTATGTCAAATAAAAGGTCAAAAGGTCAATAATTAACGCGCTGTATAAAATTTGAATAATCCAAAGCAGAGTGTAAACAACAAGCTGTTGTTTAACGAGGCAATACGTGTTGAACTCTTCCTTTGTTCTGAGTAATTCCAATTTTTTAAAAAATTAGATGTAGTATACTACACAGACAAGGTGTAGTGTGTGTATTAAATATCTGAGCTTTAGAAATGCTATTAGATAGTTATTGCCAAAAAATAAAGAGCCATATTCTCCAAAAGAACACATCTTTTAAGTAGTGGCTATCATGAGGGAACATTTTTATATCACTTAAAAGCAGTTCTCTGTTTTAAACTGTCTTATATTTTATTTTTGTAGTTATACTCAATGTGTTTCTGCCAATTATCCCAAAGCAGGACATAAGCACTGGTTACATAAGCACTGAGATGTCACCAGTACTGTTAATATTTACTTCTTTTTTTTAATATTCTTGTCTCTTTTTTCTATTTTCTTTCGTCATCATTGACTCTTTGATCTTTAGATCAGGACAGAAGTCTCTATAAGGCTGGGTTTGGTATAAATTTACTGATACATTTTCTTTGATGGTTTACAAAGTTTGCAGGAGAATAGTTCAAAGGAAGAAAATGACAGAGAAAGCGCTAATTGTTATAGCAAAAACATCTCAGTGTCAGCTCTGTCCTCAAAATGACATAACCAAAGGAATGACACTTTATGACAGGAGCAAAAACATTCATGATGGATTTCTCATGCTCATGATGGTGTCACATCAGTCTTATGTCCACCATTTTAAATGCTACCTGGATTTTGTTTTTATCATGGCTGAAATATAAGATAACACTTTTGTCTTAGTAAAGAAAGCAGTCAAACAGCTTGTTGTTTCAAAAGTGTAAGCTATTGTGAATGGATGAAAGGGCAAAGTGTCAGTCAGCAGTTTTTTTTTTCTTTTCCTTCAAGGCTTCAAATTCATTTCACTTGAACGTCTTTAGGGTTTAATAGTATTTCTAAACCTTGCATTTCCTTGATTTGGTGCCATTTTATGTTGTCAACATGTTCTTTCCCCTCTAACCCCTGTGGTGCTGCAGTAAGGTGGTTGTAGTCATTAATGTATCTGAAATGTGATTGGAGCACAGGGGTGGAGGATGGAGATCTGGGGAGCGGGATGTGAAGCAGGCGAGCAGTAACAGGAGCGCTGTTCTCCTACTTTGTCCAACATCACGCAGAGCTGACCTTGAGGGGAATGGGGAAAATTGACAGGGGGGAGAGCGGTAACAAGGGCTAGCAATATATCAGGGAAGCAATTTGGAGCAGTTTATCCGATGAGGGTCAATTCCTGCTGCAGCACCATAGATCAGAGTTTTCAGGCCTGAGCGTGCCTTCATGTGGATGGGGTTAGGATAGATTCATTTTTGAATGACTGAGCTGCTGATCAAGCCGCGGCAAATCTTTCACACAAAACATACAAGAGAGGCAGAAAAATGTGCATCAGCAGATTTATCTCCTGCTATTTGCAGCCTTGCTCTGGCTCTAGTCCAAATCAAATCTTTTTTAAGAGGCATTTCCTCAATGCTCCCTTCAATTATTTTACGCATCAAGGACATAGAACATGTGATTATCTAGAGGCTACAGGCATTAACGTTATTATTATTACTAGCAGTAAAAATAAAATACCCTCATTTGTGACCAAGCATATTCCTCCTTGGTATAGAAAAGACATTAAAGACCTCTACTAAATCTGTCATTGTGAAACGGTACAATGCCAAGAGTAATTTTACAGATTCCTTTACTCAGCATCTGACCTTTTCGAATACTGCTTCTATTTCGGATCGCTGTCTCTCTGAACCTCTGAGACTGGACAGATGGCAGGTCTATTGAGTGCTAAAATTTGAGAGACAAGAGCACCATTACACTATGAGACACTTTGGCTCAGGCCCCAGCTTCAATGGAGGCTGGAAAAAGCACATAACTCCAGCAGAACATTTGAATTCCCTTCATTATTTTCACCCCCTGCGTGGTCAGTAGACTGAGCCTAGTTCAGACGTTCTGCTGTTTTCACAAAGCGGTAAGTCAGTACAATGGAGATTGTGAGTTATATGGCATGTCCGCCCACAAACTGTTTCAAATATTGTGTAGGGATTGAGATATTCCAATGATTATTCTTTTTCCATTTACTTGAGTATTACCAAGACAGGTAAGCCATCTATTTCCAGTACATCAAATGCTGCTGTTTTGTTAAAACTATTGGTATCTCATAGTTACACATAGTGCAGGTTGTCCTTTGGCATCAGTACTGTGATATGACGGGTTTATGATCATAAACGCCTCGGTTATTAGCAAATCATCACATGTGGAGGAATGTAAAGAGTCTGACATCACATCAAATTTAAAACCCCTGGATAAATATTGCTTTTTCAATACACAGGGCTAATTTTGTGAAGGGATATATATAGTGCTTGCAATATTTATTAGACCACCACCCAATGTAATTATACTACAGCTGTCCTAAATTACCAGTACTGGTAATTAGCAAAATCTTTTATGTTTCTGTAATCCACTATTATGAGCAAGCTCTTTGACCAAAGTGATCATTTTAATGCCAAAATAGAATTATTGCTGTTATCTATGAATTTTCAAATGTACTAGTTTAAAAAAAAGCTGAAAAAACTGTAAAGCACATAATTATTATCATGTGGTGAAGAGGTGAGTGATCACCTAAACACAAAGGTAGGTGGAGCTAAACAGAAAACAAGCTGTTTAATTAGGCCAAAGTTCCAAAAACAAACAAACAAAAAAAAAAAAACAGAAAAAGAAA
>VVHJ01052383.1:0-18146 GCA_015107715.1 Tylochromis polylepis
GGCAGAGATGAGGCCAAACCGGCAGGTGTGGAGACCCCCGGCAGAGACGAAGCTAGCTGGAGCTGCGTGAAACACACAGCCAGCTCCTGTTGCCCTTCAGGCTGCAGCAACCCACAGTCCATCGTGGGCAGGATGAGCTCGCCAGAGCCCTTTGTGAAGGCTGCTGCTAAAGGCTGGGCAGCGGGCTGCGCTAAAGGCTGCTGTGGTGGTTGTGAGGATAACTGTGGTGGTGGTGGATCTAACGACTGAGCTAGTGACTGGGCTGCAGGCCAAGCTAGCGACTGGGCTGCAGGTGACGGAGCTAGCGACTGAACAGGAGATGGAGCTGCTAACTGAGCAGCTAACTGAGCCGTTAACGGAGCTGGTGGCTGGACTGCTAACTGGGCAGGTGGCTGAACTGCTAACTGGGCAGTTCAACAGTTCATAGTAAGTTCTGATTCAGTTTCAATATTAACAGTCCTTGAACTTTCATTCTCGGAGGAAACAATCCTCTTATTATTTTTTGCCCCAGGAATAGGTAGTCTCTCTTCTCCTCCAGACCAGAAGTTGCGTGTACAGGAACGGGATCAACACAGTCATTTGAATCAAAAACAGCCCCAGGGAAAGCAGTCTTGGGCTGAATCTCCATGGAAATATTAACAGCTTCTGGTATAACAGTTTTAGTATTTCTAAACTCAGAAGGAACATGGATTTCGCAGTTTGTGACACCCAAAGAACTGGAATAAATGTCCGTGGAATAAGCAGTCTCAACGTCAGAGAGAACCGAAAAAGAGTTTTTGCCACTCACCACAGCTGGCTGCACTGAAGTCCCGGAAACCAGCTGTGGAGAGGAGCGCTGGCGGCGTGAGCACCGTTTCCTCCTGGATGAGGGAGCGAAGGTGACGGAGGAAACCGGTGATGGTGGAGAGTCGGAGACTGGCTCCTCGTCCTCGTAAATATGAACGTAAATATAGACACCCCCAACCCCAGCTCTTACCGGAGTCCTTTGTCCTGTCCCAACGGAGCAGAGTGCAGCCTGCTAGCTGCACGCTAGCATCGGGTATTCCCGGGTGAAGCCAGTTTTTGGTGATGATCAAAGCACAGCAGTCGTGAACATAGAAATTTCCCACTAGTTGTAATTCCCGGTCATTCGTTTTATGCACAAAGGATCTGGCATTGGAGAGATATAGGCTTGGAAGAGGTGCCTTGTGTGGTTGGTTCTTCAGCCTCAGCCAGACCTGCGGCCCCATTTTTGCTTCCTCTCCCTCCTCCGTCTGTGCCACCACCTAGACCTGACAACAATCCACGGAGAGCCCGGTGGTCTCGCTATGTGATCTGAGATGTTATGTGTGCGATGAAAGTCACATGAAACAGATGTCTGGTGCTGGTCACCGATGTCTATGAGGTCCTGGCAGGTGTAGCAAGTGTTGAAAGCAGAACCGATAGTGCACTAAGAAGCAAGAAAGACGTAGAAACTAACAAAAGAAGGGAATACTGAGACGGACAGCCGTAAGCCGCTGCAACAGTGTGCACCGCGATATTGGAAAAACAGCAGAAACAAACATGTTTACACCCTGATAAACAAACTGATTGGTCTCTGTGGATAATTTAAATCTTCATTACATCTGTATGGGGTAGAATGCTTTTATAACTCACCTGTTTTGCATCATTAGGGGCGTGGCTTCATTCACAGACAGGTTAATGGTGACACAGGTGGCTGTAGTTGCTAGCTGTCTGCTAGCTTCACCTGAACTGGACCTCTGGACCATGTTTGGGCTGTTAAAGCATTTTTAATTACATCATGTGGCCAATAATATGGCTGCTGTGCGGTCACTGTACTAACAGACTGTCCAAGACAACTTACTTTAAATGATGCACCAGATACAGCTCACTTAGACCTGAACTGGGTCAGAACAGTCTCCTTTCTGTCAGTGTGAAGAACCCTAACCTCTTAAATTTAACCTCTGAAAAATGTTCATATAAGAAAAAGAAGCACAAGTGAGCGTCGGCACCAGCGACTTTCACAAACTCTTAGTGTGAGCTCAGCTCGTTCAAGGCTCCCCGGCGTTGCATCGTTGGCACCATCAGACGTCCTGCTGGCACCTGTACATTTCTCCTCTATGATGCTCGTCCACACAGTGCAGGTGAGACTCACAGCAGTGAGTCTGGATCATCTGACTCAAACAGGTCCAGCTTCTTCCTTGGACCTTGGTTTTCGTGACCTTTGCTATTTCCTGTGAACTTTAAAGCTTCACCTGAAATCTGCATAAGCGCTCAGGAGCTAACATGGAGGACGAGATCACTTGAACTGAGCTCCTTGCTGCGGTGCTGCTTTGATACCAACATTCATGTCTGCTCTGCCACTTCAGGTATTTAATGTGTGCCTCCACATTCATCCTGCAGCTCCAGGTGTTACCTGTATGCTCTGCTTGACCTCATCTCACCTGTATCCACTTCTCAGACTCCGGTCAGGAGACTGACACGCCTCCGATCCATCACCCTTCTCTCAAAATCAATACAGCTGATAGTCTGAGCTGTGAATGTGTGGGAGAGCATGACTTGCTGACCGAGCGCCATCATATCAGCTTCAGACACCGTCAACGCTTTCAGGTCATGTGACCTGCTGGAGGCTCATTCATCTGAGTACATCTGTCGTATACAGGACAAGAGCCTGTGAGACACTGTCATTAGCAAAGAAATCCACCTTCATGCAGGAGCAGCAGGAGGAGGAGTGAAAATAAAGAAATGATACCTGTCCCACTGACACACCTACAAAAGTTCCTTCCTCTCGTCTCCACGCAGCTTTTTAAAAGTTTCATCAGGAGAAATATCTGAGAGGCAGGAAGTGCTTAAAGCTGCTGTTTTCTGAGCCATAGAGCTGGTTCTGGACCACAAGCTTAAGGCACATCGATCAACACCAGAACACTTCAGAGCTGACAGGAACAACTTGAACATCATCTTCAATGCAGTCAGGAAAAAAAGTCCGAACAGGACAAGGAAATGAAAACACCCGGAATCACAGACCGAGGGAGCACAGCATCGAGGACAGAAGGACACTCACTGCAGACATACATGCACCAAGTAAGAGGACTAGGAGGACAGCTGACATGAATCCAGGAAAAAAAACACAGGAAGTAAAAGAAAAACCTGTCACCAAAATAAAAGAGGAAGAACTGACACACAGCAACTTCGCTCTGAGGGAAATGGAGAGCACGGTCATCGTTAACAAAGCTCTGAGTGATCTCTTTGGGCTTTTTCAGTCCCTTTCAGCTCATTTTCTTATTCGTGTGCAGCTCTGAGCGGAATCTAAAGGAAGCGAAGCAGGGTCACATGATGCATGGTTCAAAAAGCTGTGATGACAGTTTTAAGAAACAGTGTGAACCGTTTCATGCCATCGATCTATGAATCTACACTCCTGTCACAGGAAGCCACAGACAGCTGTTTCTGCCTGTGGAGGCAGGGTAACCAAGGCCACACCGGCTGTCCTACAAGTCTCGGTGCTTCAAGCTGGACGAGCCTCCATCTGACAGCACTGACTCGACCCACGTGCCAAACTCACGTTCAATTAGAGAGAGGGTCTAGTTTGTGTAGCACCTCCGACCTCATGAATGCTCGCTCCAGTGTGACCTTGCTCTGCACCTCCCTGATCATCAATTCAATTCAGGTTTATTTGTATAGCACCAAATCACAGCAACTGGCTCCTCTATATCGTGAGGTAAAGACCCAACAACAATACAGAGAAACCCCAACAATCAGACAAGATGAGCAAGCACTTGCGACAGGGGGAAAGAAGAACTCCCTTTTAACAGAAGAAACCTTGAGCTGAAGCAGGCTCAGGGAGGGAGAACCATCTTCTGCAAGTGGCTGGGGGTGAGGGGAGGAAGATCTTATTCTAACAGTTCCTCTGATTTGCTGCTTGAGTAAAACAAAATCAGGATGTGTAACTGTGGGCTCAGATTAAAACCTGCTCTTGTTTCAGGGTCAGAGGTCAGGGGCTCATCGCTGATTTAAACAGAATTCACACCGTCGACTCATAAAACATAAAAACGACAGTCTGTGGAGGAAAAGAGGTTTACTGTAGAAAGTTTTACATAATTCAGCAGTTTTTAGAGGACTGATGACCTCAGACGGTGTGTCTATACACGCTGCTGTATGAATGTGATTGTATGCACGTAGAGTTGATCTGAAATAAGCAGATTAATTGTGTTCCTGTATCATTTCCTTTAGGTGGACATAGTTCAGAAATGATATGTTGAATCTTCCTGTGTCTCCTCTCCTGGCGATGCCTCGTCCATCAGCATCAGGGTGAAGCAGGAGACTCTCAGCTGATTGTTGCCACAGCGATCATTGCAGTTCTGATGGGTTTCTGTCCCATGACGAGACTCGCCAGCGACTGTGCTGACGTCTCAGACCAAACACACCTTTCACCTCCTCGCCTCACACCCGCAGGCTCTTTAATCCACTTCATCACTGCTGTGAACAGGATTCAATGTCTTCATCACTTCATGTATGAAACGCTTTAGATTCTATTAGCAAGCGGTGCCCCCTGCTGGCAGAGGCTCAGCAGTGCCTGCAGCATCCGCAGATTACGTTTCATTACATTTAATCCATCTATAATCTATAATCCATCTCACCTGTCAGGAAACGATCAGTAAACAATAAATCTGTTTGTGTTAATTGATCTGATTAACACAAACTGTAAATAACCTGACTTCAAAGTTCATCCTAAATTTCATTAATGAAATTTAGGATAAACTGAGCAGTTTTGAATGATCCTGATAAAAGTGTTTGTGATCTGGCTTCCATCCTCTGACGTCTCCAGGTCATGTGACATGGGTCAACAGATTGATCTGAAGGTCAGAGTGATTCTGATGCTGTTTTAAACTGTTTCTCACTGCCTTTGTATTGGCAACATTTAGGAAACAATATATTGGTATATGGGATTATGAATTATTGTGATGTCATATCTGCCTCTCTGTCAAGTTGACCCCAGCATGTGCCACATCTTTAATGAATCTTTTTCAGAGATACACTGTGGATTAATCTAATAATCATCCATGTTATCATTACACATCACCATGTGATCAAACATTTCTGATTCTTACTGCACTACAAACCACCTACACGATGTTTCAATAAGATAATAACAGAGTGAGTTGAACACTGGAGGTTTATGCTCTCACTGCTTCATGTTCACTCAGTTTTTCATTTTCATGTTAGGCCTTTATTTAAAAGACTGAATCACTAAACAAGAATAAAGCTGAGCTGGAATAAACGAAGTTAAAATTTTGATGTATTGATGTATTCTGATGTATTTTGATTTTATGTACATAATTAGTACTAATAACTTTCTAACTTTTTTCTTTTTATTCATTTCTTGATAAATACAGCATCTGTGGTCCAAAAAATAAAACACTAATTTAACCTGCGTGTAATCTGACACATTCATTAATCTCTGAGCCGCTGACACAGAAACGACCACAGACATCCGTTTGTGAATATTTAAATTCTATAAATAAACTCAGAGCTGACAGTGAATACAGATACACTTCATACTTTCATCCTCAGTTTCTTATTCTGATGCTGGGTGAGAAATTCACAGATGCACTTCCACATTCAGGTGGAACAGATGACACAGACAGCAGGGTGACAGGAAGTTAAGTTTATTGGCTGCTCCCAGGAGGTGGGAGGAGTGTAACGTGTGCAGTACGAGTGTGTGTGTGTGTAAACTGACTGAATGGAAATGTCTGAAGAAACTCTTTGTTCCACGAACGCATCTGATCCCGAGTACATGTAACGTGTAAGCAATGACTGATGAGGTCAACAGGTATGTCAAGTAGGAGATGGTGGGAAGCGGACGGCGCCGCTCGCTCCACAGGAGGTGGTGTGTCAGTGGGGGAGCTCATGGGGAACCAACTTGTAGTGGGCGCCGCAGGACGGGCAGCGCTGGGCCTCGCCCTCGTGGAGCCAGAACCAGACCACGGCCGTGTTGTCCTCCTCACCTGCACACAGGAAACTGGGTGAGAGCAGCGCCACCCGCCATCACACGCACACTTGGGTTTCCCCGGCGAGGATTAAGCTCCGCCCCCTCTTTAAGCCCGGGGCTGACTTTAACTCTCATCTGAGAAAGCTGCCGCTCACACACATTTTCACACAGGAAACAACAACTCACACACGCATCCCACAATCCTCTTGTTCGTGATGGAGGGAACCAGGTGGGGCTCGGCCTTGGAACCCGCGTAGTGCTTCGGCTTCATCATGTTGTAGGGGTCCTACAGGAGGGGGAGGAGTCAGGTGAGTCGGGACATGACAGTATTCAACATCAGTTTGATCTCAAAGTTCATCTTTCATCATCTCCATGTGCAGAAGGAGGACAGCTTAGATACCCCAGAGACCTCATCAGGTCAAACAGGGCTGAATGAGCTCAGCGATCTTACCTCGCCCTGCTTCATGGCCTTCATGATGACCTTCTCCAGCCCCGTGGCCTGCTCCTCATCAGTGGGAATCCCTGCGAACACAAAGCCAGCCTTCATCTTCATCCATACACATCAAACAATACTTTGTTTAAAAAACTGAGGATTTTTTTAAAAAGTTTGTTTAAGTTTACGTCATCATTTCACAAGATACTGACAGAAATGAGAAATAAAGCATCAAATGTTCCTCAGTGTGACAAGAAAACTGTTAAAGGCTGGGGGAGAAAATTCAGATTATACTTTACTTGTGAGGAAAAACTGAAACTTTAAATTATTATTAATTATTATTATTATTTTCTTTAGAAAATAATAACTAATAACAGACTTCATTGTTCACTTTAATCTGAGTTCACAGTCAGCTCATGCTGCCGCACACATACACACACACATAGGTGGAAAAACACAGGGCTGTCTGCAGACTTCATGCTCAGAAACACAATGACTTCTTTAAACATTTAATATAAACCAGTCTGAGCTCATCTTGCCCTGTTCATGTATTCTTTATGTTTCACATTTATACGCATTTATGTGAGATCCTGTCTTCAGATGAAAGTTTACTTCGTTTTTTAATCACTTATTAAAATCACCACGGAATAAACGATCAAACAATAATAATCAGATTACATAATTATAACCGGAGAAGATATTTATTAGTAACCGAAAGCAGTAATGTAATCGATTAACCGAGCTTTTTGTATTAATATAAGTGAATAATTAACTGATAATTAACTGTTAAAATGAACTGTGACCTCCCGGAGCGAACAACCGCTAATGCTGCTAAGCTATTAACAGCTAATAGCTAATTATCCGCGGCTCTTTCCGGTGTTCCATCCTTTAAAGTGCGCCGATCTGAACACGGGTTTATTAAAATCCACTGATTGGTCCGTTTAAACGTTTGAAAGTTTTAAAATAAGCCGATCAATCATTTTGATATTTTCTGAACGGAGTCTGGTCTGAGCGGCTCAGTCACCGGGACAGGACGCGTTCAGTGCCCTCCGTCCTCCCCGCGGATTAAACCCTCTCCAAGGCGCTTGTTCCCGCCGGGTCCCGGGTGTTCTGTGCCGGCTGTGAGCTCACCTCCTGCCGCCATGCCGCGGCTCAGAGCGGGGGTCCGGGCGGAGCGGCAGGCCGCCGCGACTCTGACGGCGGAGCGGAGAAGTAACCTTGCAGCCATTTCTCCTTCTTCACTGTCAAGAAAGTCGCATGGAAATGATGTCAGAGCCGCGTAGTGCTGCTTTTTTTTTTTTTTAAACAAACTTTATTCAGCCTAGTAACAACTAACAGAACTGCGAAGGAGTACCAGGGCCACAATCAGAAAACCTAACAGTATTCATCACCTTTAGATTAAAGTGGAGATGTGCAGATTCCAGATGTTTCAGGACAAACTGCCACAGATGCTGAAAGAGGATGGATGATGGATCACTGGACGGCTGATCAGTTCGTTTCACTAACTCATTTACACAAGGCGTTTGTAGCGATTACAGCAAACATGGCAGTTTGTCTTGAAACAACGATAATCTCCACATTTCAACTTTATTCTCAAAATGCTTGATATATATTTTTTCTTAACGTGGCCCTGATACTCATTCATACAGTACAGTCTGCTCAAATCAGGTCATAAAACACAAAAGACAGATATCATGGAAACATTAAAACCAAGGGCAGACATTTAAAAAATGAACAATACATAAAAAAAAGTATTGTAATAAATATAAAAATAATCAATTAAATGAATGTTGACATAAATATTTAAAAGAAGTATGGAAATAAAAATAATAATTAAAAAGCAGGGGAATTGAAGAACTTTTTGGACACAGACACAGTTTTTAAATTTGAAACTATTCTGACTGAAGAGCAGACTTTTTATATTAAAAGTTCTTCCCACATTTACAGAGACTCCAAACTATTTGGACAAACTAACATTATTTTAAATATAAGGACTGTCTTGGATGAAAGTCAGTGACTTCCTGAAGAACACAGGAACATCACCACATGCTGTGTCCTCCTTGAGATGCTCTGCAGGCCCTTTCTGAAGTCCACAGTCCCCCATCTCTGCTGAAATGCCACCTGTTCACTGAGGATTTTGACTTCTGTGTGTAAAGCAACCTTGAGTTTATTGAAAGGCTCTATATGAACCTGATTTATTCTTCTTAATATTTATTATTTATTAGAACTGACTAAAAAAGAAGAGACAAATAAGAGCTATATACAAACTGCACTTGAAAATGACTGTATTTATTGTTTACTGGTTTTTACAAAGGTTTATTAATTCAGTGATGCTGAACAAGTTCATATGAGTAAAATATCCATCTGAAACACCTCCAGCTTTATTAAAATTAACAGGAAAAAGAGCCAATGAAAGCTAGATAAGGTCCACATAATTAGCCGGGAACATGCCGTATTGCCCATCAGGTCCAAAACCTCTCCACCAACCCTCATCCAGCATTTCTATGTGAGTAATAATGTCATCAGGGTCGAAGGTGATCTCGGTGTCATCCACTGTGAGGAAGAGGAAAGAGAAAACTCAGTTAAACTAAAGGTTTATCTAGAAATACCTTTCAAGAGTTTCAAGTTTCAAATTACAAGCATTTAAAAAAGAAATTAAGGAAACTGTTCTGTATAATCGACCTTAGATCAGTATATAAAACAACAACATTTCAGCGTTTCACCAGGTAAATGTGATAAATAATAACCAAACTGGATGGTTTACAACACTGTTGAGGTACAACAGCTCCTTCCAAACGTAAGACTGCTGCGAGCCAATTTTACATCCAAGAAAAAATATTATTCTGTTTTTACAGATTTCATTTGATCTTCTGTTGATTAATTTATTGCGAGTCATTCCATCATTTTATTAATTAATTAATTCTGATTGCTTTTAACTAGTTAAGCATTTAATCATTAACATTAAATAACTGATAATTATTTGATAATCAAACCAAATAAACAGATAAATAAAAACATTTAATATATTTACTGTGATGATCTGCTGTACCTTCACAGACCACTAGAGGCCCCGGTGCACACTCAGTTACAATAATGTCGTTAGGATGTCACAGAAGTTTTACTCTCATGATATCAGTATGGTGAACAACACTCGTGATTCTTCCCAATTTCATTCAGGCATGCTGGACCGCAAGACATGATGGTCCTCCGTAGTCACAGAAAAAGCAGTGGACCCCACAACTACCAAAAACATGAATGTATGTGTGTACGTACCGGCCTGGTAGTCGTACAGAGCTCTGGCACAGATACCTTGTCCACTGGCATCCCCATTAATACCATCAGCCTGAAATTCAAAAACAGATCATTAACATTTCAACAGTCTTTTAATCATTTCATTCAATACCTTTTTACTCAAAGTCTGGAGGACCAAATCTGCTAAAAGATATTAAATAAATAAATAAATCATGTCAATGAACATGCCTATTAAAAGTAGGTATTCATTAACTTAGAAGCCAGTTACGTATGTGTATTTTATTTCATGACAAATATGAGCTCATTCTCAAGCTGATGGTACCAACACATCTGAAAAAGTTGGAATGAGAAAACAAACGTCTGGAGAAGCAAGGGGTACAAAACAGAAACAGCTGGAGGAGCATTTATTTAAACAGTGCTTCACTGGAAATTCAGAATTATTTCTTATGCTACATGAAACATTTTCTGACTGAGACATGTTCACAGTATGTTTCCCATTTCAAGGTTCAAGGTTCTTCATTTGCCATTTGTGCATAAAACCAGCAGTCAACCAGCACATTGGAATTCTTGTGCAGACCTTGTTTAGTCATAGTAAACATATTTTAGGGATTTTACATCATTTTACAAAACACAATCCTGTTTATGATTTCTTTGGTTGAGGTGGGGAACCTTAAAAGGGTTGACCAAAGTCAACCCTTTTTTGGTGTTAGGGTTAAACGTAGAATCAGATGCAGTGGTTCGGGTTAGTGTTTGGCTCTTAGCTAGAAAGCTAGTCGGACAAACACGCCTCCCCCTGCAGTAGTTTATTCTAAGAGAGAACAAATTTTAGTCTGAGATCTAGTCATCCAAACAACCTCAAACTCAGTGCTGCACTTGCTCAAGTCCACAGAAATACACCCACCAAGTCTCAGGTCTATTGGACATTTTTTCAGTCAGACACATTTCTCAAACCTTTAGTAAGACGTTAATAAGGGGGAAATCAGAATCAGAATACTTTATTAATCCTTAAGGAAATGATGTAATGGGAGTGTTGTGTATATATAAATGTACTTATGATGAAGTTATGTTTAAGTGCTCACTGCTGGATGAACTGAAGTGGACTTACTGCTGGTGCATGCTGGGAAACGTTTTGATACAGGTTCTCGTTACTCCAGGATGAATGCAGTGCCGTGAGCAGATCATCTCGAGCTGTACTTCCGTCTACACATTATAAAAACAATCACAGGTTTTAAATAGTGCAACTAAAGATGAAAAGGTGTTCTTTGTATTCCTGGAAAGTGAGAAAAGAAATAAAAGTACCAACAGGATAAAGTATTAATACTCCAATTCCAGGAAAAGTGCTAAGTATCACCACACTACAACTCTCCAAAAGTAGTAGCACAAAAACAGAAATTACAGAAATTTTACTATGAATTATTTTCCATAGTTTGGGTTTCTGATATAACCAGTGAACAAATCACTGATCAGTACTTTTAGTTTGCATAAAGACTATTGTCTTGATAAGAACCACTAAACATCTAAAAACCGACTTTAAGATGTTCTTTTTCTACAATGAGGAAAGCGTCACTCTTCGCACACCTATCTAACCAGCGCTGTGCTGCACTTGTGGTGTCACAGCTTTACTAACATGAAGGTAAACCCGAGCTCTGAGCTGCAAACATGATGTTTTCTAAAGTATTCCAACTCTTTGCTGTGGTTTCAGATTGTTATCGGGTTTATTCTGTTTGTTTTAATTATTATTGAGTTTTAAAAAAAATTTACTGAACATTTCATTAACTAATTGAATAATTAATGAAATTAAATTGACATGGTGTTCTGCAGCTATTTTTAATTCATGTTTTAAAATCTCAGCTCCAATTATAAGTGTAAGAAAACTCTGAAATATACAGTAGTATACTAGAAGTATAAAGTATCGTGTAAATGTACTCGGGAGTGATTTTTGTGTGTGTTAATGTTAGTGGCTAACTGAGTGCATGCTAATAATAATAACAATGATTAGCTTAGCATCACAATGTGCTTTAAAAAAAAACATCATCTAAAATATCGTCTTATAGGAAGAAAAAAGGTAAGATTAAGAAACATAAATTCAAACTAACCTGATTATTGATAAATGATCAAAATTGCATAAAACAACAGTTAAAAATGAAATAACTTTAAAATTCACACCGTGCGTAGTTTCATCTTCATCAAACTCATCTGACCACTCGTCTTCGTCACCATAACCAGCATCTGTGAATTGCAGAAGGGGTGTCTTATTTCATGTCATACACACAACACGTGGGTATTCCACAGTTCAGGTCAATAATCAGTTAAATTAAAAAAGGTTTCCAGACTCAACTTTTTCAGCTGACTCAGCATATCCAAAGAAAATATCTGTGCTACATGAAAGCTAACATGAGTTTTCCACTCATCACACAAATCCACTCCTTTCAAATTCAAATTTGAACATATTTTTACCAAAGCTAAAAAGTTCTGGTTCTGGTTTGCCAACTTCTGGACGCCTGCTGAAGACCAGCACTTTTTGTGAGAACAATGGTTACTCCACAAAACTTACTTTATTTCTGTTCTACACCAAAGCACTCTGTGGTTCCTCCAAAGGTTCCCTGCGAACCTCCTGCAGTGGAAAAGCGGTCTCAATGTATCTCACCTGCAGGCTGCACAGGTGAGTGTGTGCTCTCTGGTGCTGTAGGGGAGGCAGCTGCAAGAGGTGAGACAGGCAGCACAGGTAAGGCAGGTGTAATCGGAGACAGGGGGGTCACCGCTGGAGGAGAGGATGGTGGAAACTGAGGCTGAACTGGGAAGTCTTGCTCAAACGATTTCTGTGATATAAACGGACTCTGCAGCCTCCCTGCAGGAGAAAACATGAAGGTGAACCACCATCATCGGCAGCAGCATCAGCATCAATGTCATCATTGTCATCATCATCATTGTGTTGCTTACTGGGTCTGGAAGCAGCAGGTGTGTCGCTGGCCTCAAAGCTCTGCTCCTTCTGCTTGAAGATGTCTCTGGGATTAAACGCTCTCTGAGAAATCAGAGATTTCGCCTCCTGTGAATGAAACTGGGTGACGTTAAAGTAAAGAGGCAGGATCCTACACGTCCCACAATGCAACTCTTCAGCTTCTGTAATTCAGCTCCTTCTGTTCAGTAACTCTGATATATGTTTAGCTTACAGTAAAAAAATTTAAAAGGCTTCCAGGCTGTAGAAATAAAATCTGAAGGAGCCTACATTTCCCATGATGCATCTTGGTAGGGAACATCCAATCAGAGCCAAACAAATGTAAACAAATCACCAAGAAAATCCACATTTCTGTAGTTTTACCATCTTCAGATTGAATCAGTATGAATTCTCATTTAAAATGTGTTTTTGGTTTTGAGAACATGATGTCAGCTGCCGAGGCTCATGGGTAATGTCGTATCTAGAGCCATCCACCCAGCTGATCAAAAACAAAGTTGGAATAATAAAACAGTTAAACCTGTATGATCATTTTTATGTTTCTGATGCTGTGTGAAAATAAACAATGAACATTTAGAAGGAGAAACAGGAGCAGATATTAACGTTACAGGAATTTATGGTCAAAAATCGCGCTCACATTAGCTTTCTGCACCGAGGCAGCAGCAGTGATTCCCGTCATCTTCCTGTTCTTCAGCTGTTGGTTCTGAAACACAATCATTCATACATCACATTAAATATACTTCACATCACACAACACAGACTTCTCTGCCTCAGCGATCTGCCAAAAAAATTTAAAAATCATGTTTCAGTAAAGAAATGACTCATAATCATTATTGTGACTTTATAAATGTAGACGCGTAAAACACAGAAAATCAGATTCTCCTTTAATTTCCTTTAGTATTTTTTACTTTCTTAATATTTTTAAGTTTATTCATTAATTAAATACATATGTTTTTAACTTTTGAAGAATAAATGAAATTCTTTGTTTTACCCTCAAAATTAACCAATTAACTAATATCTATGTCATTATTATTGGGTAATTTAAAAAATGTTATTCTTTCCATTATTTCTTGTTTATTTACTTTTCATTATCTGAAATATTTTACAGTTTAATAACTTCTTTTATTTAAATGTATGAATTTATTTATGTGTACTTGAGGATTTTTGTGCCTTTGCATTTCCCGTGTTTATTTATGGTTTATCATTTTTTAAAATGTGATTAAATAGTTATGTTGAATATTGGTTTTTATATTATTTGTTGGTGATCAAATAAAAACTGTTATTTTTAATTTTGATTCATTTATAATTTATCAGGAGCAGTAATATGATGCTTGCCGGGCTCATAAACTGAACTGACAGAGGGAATAAATCATGATCAATGAGCTGAAGTTGAGCTCACCTGACGCTGCTGCTCCTGCTCTTGCTCCTCTTCCTCCCTCTGCTTCTGCCGGAGCCTGAAACACAAATCACAGCCGAGTGTCTTCTTCATGTCTTTCTGTGATTTTCTCTGTTTTTGTGATTTTGTTTGTCGCACTAACTTCTCCTGTTCGACCTGCTGAGCTCTCTCTCTCGCTATCCTCTCCCTCTCCTTTGACTGTCTCTCCTCCATGTCCCTCCTCTCCCTCTCTGCCTTCTGCCTCTCCTCCTCCAGTCGGCTGTTCTCCTCTTTTTGACGGATTTCTTCATCCCTCTGAAAAAGTAGAAGAAGAAGAGAGTCATGTGACTTTGGGAAGTGAAACCTGTGGTACGATCTCAGTGAGGGGACTTGGAGGTGAAACCGAACCTGAGCTTTGACCCAGAAGTCGTCCTTGTTGATTTGTTGGATTTCCTCGACAGCATTGACTTTGCGATACACAGAGCCCTGCGTGATGAGAGGAGAGGCTCAGGAATTATACTTTTAAAAACAGAAACGTCCTGTTTTGCTTCACTGTGCATAACCCTGCTTATTTATTCTTTATTTTTATTTTTCTTCTCGCTCCAGCGTGTGTTTGAGCGTGTGGCCTCAAGTGTTTGAGCTGGGAAGCAGATCTACATTAATGTTCATGCAGGATTAGGCATGCACTGTGAGATTAAATATTGGATTATCGGATGGTAAAACAAGGCTGTGGTGCTGATTCAGGCGGCAGGGCGTGATCTCACCACGGGTCCTCTGGGAACGTCTCTGTACCCCTGTGTTTGCTTGTGGAAGTTAAAGTTGGCTCCGGACGCTTTGGCCACTTTGGCCAAGATGGTTTCCGGGTCCACATCGTCCTCCGCGCGGGCGTTTATGGTCACATGGGCTCCCTGTGATGTCACACACGTGTTAGTGACCTGGCGAATGCAGCTATTCACACACATTAGCAGGAAAAACAGGCCAGACTCACCTTCAGGAAACCTGCTATGGTGCTCACATGATTGGCACACTGTCCTTTCCGAGAGTCCTTCACACCTTCACCTGTCTGAGGAGACAAAAATCATCCATTCAAACCTGTGAATGTTGCATCCTTCCATCACTCAACACTCACAAAAACTAAAGTCTGCAGAGGTCTCTACGGGTTCTCACAGCTGGATCTGGATTGTTTACCCTCCCAGACTCTGCCAGACTTCAGGAGGAAGTTAGGGGGCTAGTTTCCATCTGACACCCCATGTTCTGACTGAAGGATCGAAGATGGAGTGAAGTGGACGTATAATGATCAGCTACCCGGTGGCTAGGCTAATATAAACACATCAGCAGGGTGAAGATGGAGGACGGGGGTTGAACTGTAAAGTTCATGTTGAGGGTCTTCCTGTCATGTGACAGGAAGAAGACACTGAAAACTGGTCAAACTTCACCCCAGAGGTCTGAGATGATCCGTCCACAGCACTAGCTCACTCATTAATGGTCTGGATTACTCACTGTGAAAAAGTCCTGAGCTTCACGTTCACACTGAAATCTTCAGATTTTTGTGGTTTTCAGAAAAAAGAAAAACTTCAGGTAAAAAACTGTGAGTTAAAGTCGGTCTTACCCAGTTTATGAGAACGTATTTGGGCAGTCCAGAGTTCGGGTCCCTGACTCGACAGAAAGCGTACATCACCTTCCCACTGTTCAGCTCCTCCACCATCTCCTCCAACCCTCCATCTACACGAAACACAAAGAAGAACATGATCTCACTCAGATTAGACCGCAGACCCCTGAAGGTCAGACTGGAGGTCAGAAGGTCATGGTGGCAGAAGTGAGGGTGGCTTATGTGTGTAACACATAAAGAGGTCAGCACTGCAGGAAAAACCCTCCACAGTTCATTGCTTGCTTCATGCCGGTGATGTCATTGCATGATTTCTCAGCTGCACAAACCAGTTTGGAGCTCTCAGCAACTTTTACTTTGTGAAACTTTTTTTTTACCCCCTGAGAGCAGCACATTCTTATCCGTGTGCTTCATCACACCAGCTGTACCAGCCGGTTCACAGCCGTGAGCAGAGAGGTTTTCTTTGCTTTCACTCGCAGCCTCGGCTCCGTTCAGCTGCTGAAACTTGTTGGTACCTCACGAGATGTAGCTGTGGCTCAGCTGTGGAAGCTGAATGCTTGTAATAACCATGCTGTTAATGTTTACTTCATATTTAATAATAAGCTTTTAGTGTATTAGTGCAAACACCATTCTGCATGCGGTTGGTCTGCTCCTGGATTTCAACCTGAAACACTCAGAAACAGAAAACACACTGGGAGCAGATCAGAGGAGTCAAACATAAGGCCTGGGGGCCAGAATCAGCCCAGCAAAGCCACCAATCTGGCCCCCAGGAGGAGATAAATGTTTGGACTCTTAAATGTATTAGAAGTTTGTTGCTGCTGACGCACGAATGTCTGTTTTTACAGTGGGTCCACACAAAAAGGACATTTTCTGTGAGGAACACAACTTTGTTTTATAATCTCGGACCATCTGGACGAGTGTATTTCTTACAGTCATGATGATGTTTCTTCATCACGTGGAAAAAGCTGAACTTGGTTTTCTTACATTAAGAAGTCTCAGGGATTAAATGTGCAGTGAAACTTTGACAGAAATAGTGCTGCTCTTTCAGGGAGCAGGGACAGACTGCAGCTCTGCTGAAAAAGGTCAAACTGAGGTGAAGGAACCAGGCGGAGTGCAGGAACACCTCAAACGTCTCCCCAGGTCCAAACACAGCAGGAAATCAGCAGAGAGAAGAGTCAGAGAGGAAGGACAGCAAAGGACAGAGGATCTGACCTTCAAAATAAAACAGGAAGTGAGGGGAAATCCACAGGAAATGCATGCAGAGGGATCAAAAGTGTGGATCTAAGCTCTTACCTCCTTTTTGTGCCACTCGGAGATCATTGGTGTTTCCTTCATAGGTGAACAGCGCCCTGAAACAGACAGACAGGTGTAGGTGTGTAGCAGGTGTAGGTGTGGACAGACACACAGGTGAAGTTTATCTCACCAGTCTGTGTTAGACTTGCCGTCCACCACCTCCTTGTAGGCGGCCATCAGCGCGGCTCCGTTCTTGCTCAGATTAACAGACATATTCCTCCACAGCACGGCAGCAGCGACTCAGCAGGACTCTGGGAAAGCTCCCACAGGTAATGACTCAGCTCAGTTCTGAGGAGACTCACTGGGTGGGTTGGAGGACCCAAACCTGACCGACTGCATTCTCCCCAGGTGACTCCTCCCACCTACACACCTGTGCTCAGCAGCAGCAGGACACAGGCGAGTGTATCACGTGACCCTCTGCAGCAGGGAGTGTGTGTGTGTGTGTTACAGTGAACAGGGTGTGATCTGTGTTATTGTTGGCTCAGAAATGGGGGCGGAATTTGCCACACCTGCTCACCTGAGTTTGTTTTATTTTTTTACAGGAAGGAAAAAACTGAAAAACCTTCAAAAAGCACAAAAACAAAACAACTGCTCCGCCCTTCTGTTTCTACAGCCCCTCCCACCTGGGAGGCAGAGAGCAGGTTAACGAGACTATGGCCCTTTCCCAAAACCTAGGATGCTTCCTATGTAGCATGCTTCCTTCGCGCTCCACGTAGGAAGCGTCCTCCGAAGAGCAAGAAGTGCAGAAGTGCGAGGCTGAGAAATGGGACGGCCTACCCTTCATATGTGCGTCACCAGCTATCTCAGTGGAGTGAAATAAACACAGCCGTCTGCTCCTTGCTCCCTAAAATATAACAGGATATGTAACTATGTAATAATTATAAATATCATACAACAGGAGTAAATCCTCTACCATCTCACACTTCTGTGTAATCAGTTTCCTGTCTGACGTTTGTACAGCATATACAGCTGTGTGACAACTATAACTTTGATCTCAGCCAAAGCGATTTACTCAGGAACAAATAAAACACTGAAAAAAGCCAAACGATAACATGTTCAAGTCATCTAAGTGACTTATATATCATGTTTAACCTGAGTAGCGAAAGACCGCGGGGATGCACCGGGAGTCCGGTGTTTCGCCGGCTCTAGTGAGCCATCTCTGAAAGCGTCAGAGCACTTTTGCAAATATGTGATGTCTTGATGAATCGAGCAGATATTTGGAGTTTACACAGCTACATTCATGTCTGGAAATATCTTAGAAATTTATGT
>VVHJ01052385.1:0-14801 GCA_015107715.1 Tylochromis polylepis
AAAAGTTAGCGTTCATCCTCCAGCTTCAGTGTGCTAATGTGTTTATATTATGCTAACATAGCTGTGTCGCTAGCAATCACGTAGCACATCATTATATACCAGCTAGCCAAACTTCAGTAACCCTACAAAACGTCACTGCTGTTTAGTTTCCTGTCTTCATTAATGTCGGAAGTGATAGCAGAGCTGTACGTCCTCAGTCAGAACATTGTATATTATATTTAGATGGAAACTAGCGAGCTAACTCCCTGCAAACTTCTAACTCTGTTAAATTTCATAAATTCTGTTTTCATGGGTACCTGGATGTTAAACTTAATTGTTACATCTGGTAGAGCAGCCACACTGATCATTTTATTACAGATGAAAGAATTTAGACAGTTTTTCAACTCTCAGCGATGCCGCAGTGTTTGTTTGACTTTGGGACCTGCAGCGGAGTTTGGGCCCAGACACGGCTAATGACGTCAGACTTAAAGACCCGATGGTCAGCCTCCACCTGGAACTTACACAAGCACAAACATCAGAGAGAACGAACAACGCCACCCTCAGGTGTGACGAGCAAAGACAACACACAAAATCATGGCCTGGGTCATTACACCTTCAACTGACAGATCTAGATATGTCTGAAACCTGGGCTTTGTCCACATGTGTATTTACATAACATACAGTTGTTATACAACAGAAGAGAAAATTTAAGCATAAAAAACTGAAAAAATGGCAACAGCGAAAGAAAGAAATAATGAAGAGAAGAACAATGATATAGAAGGAGATGGTTAAATGAATAAAGAGCATCGGAGAGGAGAGTCCCCTCATTTAGATTAATGTGGCCACAACACCTTCACCTCTCCTTGAAAGTTGTAGCAGCACAACACACATGCACACACATGCTCCCTTAATATTGCCTTTTCCATTTATTTTACTGTTCATATTTACTTAATAACACCAAAGTAATTCCCTGTAATGTAATTTAGTAAGTGGAGCAAGGCTTAAGATCAATGCAGTTTATGGAAAGCATTAATAGAAAGTAGCTCTGAGGCTTTAGTGCATCACCATGACCATCAGTCTGTGCAGCCTGTACTGTGTGCAATATGTTGTATGACAGCTTATTGAAAGTGTGATGGGATTAAAGGAAAATGCAACTAATCAAATATTCTGTCACTCAACAACACACCAGAAAGTGACCCGTGTGTGACATCTCAACAGGTAATGATTATTACAGTCATAAACAATTCAGAAAAATTAACACTCAATACTTGTGACGTTGATATTACAGTTCCAAACATTTTGGGATAAATGCATTTATTTTTAATGTTTAAAAAGGATAGCAGCTACACAAGGTTTCAGACATTTCTAATTGTGTAGTAACTCATTGTTACTTTTACTTTTGGAGGTTTTTCATTGCCACACTGGTGGTTAGGCAGTTTATTGATAAATATGGAAAAAGACTGGCAGTAGTCATATTTTTAAGTGGTTTTCTCTTTGCTTGCTTCTAACATGCAAACTCATGCATACAATCATCCAACAGCAACGTGGTTTGTCTTGGGGGGGGGGGGGTGTCTGAACTGGAGCAGGTTCCTTTTGCATTTTATAAGTCAAAAGATGATCATTACATTTATGAGTCACTCACATTTTTTCTTTCTTTCTATTTGTGTAAGTGTGTTATAAGTGCGTAGCAGAGAAAGCAAAAGAAGGCAAAAGAAAAACATTAGATTTCTTTTGGCAAACTTTGAAGTGGCTACACCCATGAATCTAAAATTTAACCACTTTGAGATTCTAAACGAACTCACAGAGCAGTTGTTAAGAATGTGAAAATTATCCATGGAGCCCAAAATGTCTTTTCTGTTGTTGTTGTTGTTGTTTTTTGTTGTTGTTGTCATTTCTTCGCTTTTAACATAAAAGCCTATGGGGATTAACTTACTTTTGAAGCCAACCTTAAGTGGCCAGCACGTCTCTGCTGGCTAAAGTTTTCTGCCCTGGATATTGCAGCATTGTCAAGACATAAGGATGAGACAAGTCGATGCCAAAACACCCACTAAATCAAGATGACTCTGAGTGTAGTCAAACCCCTCCAGGAGACTGAGACAAGTCTGAGTCAAGATGAAATAAGGAGGGAAAAACAGGACAACTTGCTCATTTCATGGTCTGTTTGGCATATGAGTGAGGAAAGAATAAGTAGAGCTGACATGGTCAAACTTAAGTTGATGCACCAAAATAGATCGTGGGGCACTGCCTCGGCTTGGTACTGGCCTAAAATGCACTGGTTATATGAGCTGCCTGATACCGATGCAATGGTAAAATGGTTCCAGCTATTGTGAACAGCACTGCGGGACATGCAGCACACCTCAGATACTTTATCACCAAAGGAACTCACTGTGAATTTTAACCTCTCATCCAAACCTGACCTGAATCATTAAACACGCATGTTGCAATCAAAGTCAATTAGCCCACATTCAAGCATTACATTAAAATATGAATCAGCCCTACCTGCATGTCATTCACACAAACGCACACATAAACGCGCATGGGCAACACTCAAGCAAGCACACAGTGCATTACATGGCAAAATGCTAATGAAAGGCAGAGGCTTAAAAATTCAATTAGCAGTCTGGCTGTGTGCATGTGTGTGTGTTCAGAGATGACTGTAAACTGGGAATTAATTAGAAACACTGAACTCTCAGAGGAAGAGGGAGAGAAAGCATATAAGACTGAACAGAGAAGAAACTCTATTGAAGAATGAAAAGAGAGAACAAAGAAACTGAATCTATTGCTGAGGGGTGGTAGAAAGAGAAAAGAAGAAAAAAAGAGGCATCCTACACAAAGTGAATACCGAGTAAAATCAAGTGGAAACACTGGGAAAAGCGAGAGATAAGATCAAAATGAGGAGTACGTGTTAATGAAGAGAGTTTAAATTTAAGCTTCATTTCTCTACCCAAAAGGTACATTTTACCATTGCAATATCAGTAACATTCACTGTATATAAAACCTTAAACAGACATTTAAAGTGTGTTTTAATACTGTTTAAAGAAAAGAATTATAATTTAATACATTTGATTGTAAAATCCATGGAGTGATACTAGAAAGCCATCCCTAACCTCCCTCATTATGCGCATACATATTGCCACAGTGAGAGCACCAACACCAAAGAACACCCTTGTGACCAGGATTGTGACCTCAGGTTATGACCAGCTATGTAAGGTGTCAGAAGATCTAAAATATACTTCAATGAATGCCCAGAACGGACGTTAAGAATAATCAAAAACATCTTAAAATAAATGTTAAAATTAGAGGGCAACCAGGGAAGAAAACTTAAAATAGGGGTGATTTGTTTATTTTTTTTCTTCGGTCTGGCGGCAGTGGCAATGGTGATTATAGGTTTTAAATGATTTCTCAGACCACACAGTGGTGGTGTAAAGATAAAACAGCCTGCAGCATGGCCATTCCCAATTAGCCATCAACTCTTAGAGGATTTGTGCAAGTCCCAGTTAATGTTGGTGAGGAGGAGCGAGGTTCAACCCACAGAAGCAAATAATAATCGTTCCCAAAGCGAAGACTCGAAGCAGGGACGTCCCACAAAATCCCTCCACTGCCCTCGCCTGTTTGCTGTGATTTGCATGTTATGATTAGTCTGAGTCATTTTGGTCTATTTGTGTAATGAGGATGAAAACAGCAGGAGACAGCAGCCACCACCATAAATGTGGTTGTTAGTTTAAATATATATTGTGTGTTTGTGTGTGTCAGTGTGGAGCTCAGTGGGTTTTTTTTTTTTCCAAAGACAGGAAGTTTAAGTGCCTTCATGCTGAGTGCAGGGTCAAAGTTTGTTCTTTTCTTTTAAGCCTTTCTGCTCTCCTCCATGTTCTCTCCTCCCCATCATTCCTCAATCCCGACGGACTGACCTACTTCTCGTCTTTTCAGAATTTTCGTCCTGCTGCTTTCCTTCATGTTCTTTTGTTGTTTCATTCTTTGTGATGAGAATTTCATCTCTGACTGAAGATCTCATTTGATGCGCCTCAATTTTGATAAATGAGGCTCAATTTTATTAAATTCAAACAGGATGTTCTCAGATCCCATCCAATGAAAAGCGACACAATGCCTCATGGAATAACAAAAAAAATCTGCTCATCGGATTTCAGTTTCTAGAAAACAGCAAGAAAAGGGTTGAACAATGTCAAATTTTAAACAGCTGCCTTAAAAATATTCATTAATGTGAACTTAAGAAGAGCAGGTTCATCTAATATTTGTTTAGAGTGTACAGTGCTGAAGGAGGATGAGACACATGACCTGAACTTTAATGATCCTTTGATTTTTCGCGCTTTTCCATTGCATTAGAGAAATCAAGTATTAACAATTAAGCATGAAACCACACTCATAGATGTAAAATAGTAAAGTTCAAAGCAAAAAAATAAGTTCAGTGTTTAAATTATTTGAGGACATTCTGTAAATTTCAGTTGATTAAATATATATCTGTCTGCTAATTAACCATGATTATACATGACAAATCAATTCACATATCTTTTTTTGAACAGAAAGGGGCATTTGCATCAGTCAGTTACAAGCTAGGAGAAAATCTTATTGGTAAAATTGGAGTTATTATTAACTTCTCTGCCATTTTCAGTCCTTTCACACCCATCCAGTCATGCTGATTTGACAGGACAGTTTTGTCCCCCTGGGCCACATGTTTAATGAGTGGAGTTAAATGCCTCACACAACATAACAGACCTTAAAGTTTACACAGCTGTATACATCTTAGAAACCTCCACTTGTTGGCCTTGTTCATGAATATACCAGCTATGCAGCAAAAGATGTCCCAAATCATAATTTTGCCTATTAGGTTTAAAATGGATGACTGATTCTCCAGCCAGCGTAAACTGCAGTCAGCTGGCACAACAGCTGATTAAATATGAAGCTCTGTCTGGACAGACATCTTTTCAGCCACAGTCGTCTCATGAGTGTCTGGTGGAACAGAAAACACTCCTATTCTAATCAGTCCAGATGTCCACACAGGCTGTGGAGTAGGCTGAATTTTACCCTGTAAATAAATCCCTGAATCTTATTTTTATTGTCCAAGTCTGTTTGGCTGTGGTTTATGTACGTAGCATCATTGTGTTTTATGTCTAGAATTAGATTGACAGCAGTATTTATTTTGTGAAATTATATTCATATGTCCTGGCAATGAAAAAAGCCAAAGGCTTGCTGTCAGCTTAAATCTTCTCACTGTTCCCAGGGGTCCTTCTTGTACAATATTTCTATTGTAGTAAGGTCAAATGAATAAAAATGCAAAGGTCACCTGATGAGGGCTCAGTTTTTTTATGCTCAGTATTTACCCTTGACCACACAGGACAATGGAAAGCACTGTTTTCCATCTTATATGTTGCTTTAAGGTTTGTGGGTTAGACAAGTAGCAGGATTGCTTCCAGGAGCAAGTCCTTGCAAGTAACAAAAACAAGACTCTGTGCGTGTGTGTGTGCGTGCCATTTTTTCCAGCTGCAGGCACCATAGTGATCCATATAGGAGAAGACAGCAGCAGAACTTATGTAAGACACACAATCCAAATTCACATCAGTGTTACCGTCGTCTCCGATATGCGTGATGTCGCAGCCGCTCAAGTCCCCGCTGCTGTGAAACCCTGTATCCAGCGGCGGCTCGTCTGACGATGCGAGAGTCAAACTGGAGCTTCTCTAATGTCACAGAACAGAAAGAGAAGAAAGCTGACGTTTATTTCCGAGTTCAGGTTTCCCGGCTGTTTGTGTGTCGAGGTAAAATGGGGGAAGCATAAACCGATTCAAACCAGCATGAAAACAAAAACACAAACCGCAAGAAAATCAGACCCCAAACTGCATTTTTTCTCTTTTCCAGATGAAAATATTTCAGACTATTTGTATGCTGACAGAAATGTAGGACTCCTGGGATTTGGAAACTTGCTCAAAACACAAGAAAATAAACACTGCTTGTCTATCAAACTTTTTCTACATGAGGCAGGTGTTCTTTCTCCAAAATTTGATTTTAAACTTGTTAAAATGCACCTACAAGACATAACATTTTAAGAAATTAAGGGCACTAAATGACTGTATGTATGTCATATGTATGCTGGAAGCTCAGCAGTTGAGATGTCAGAAAACTGACCTAAAAAACTAGGCCTGGAACTAGGCCTTGTCAGCTGTCAAATTATGCATTTAAAACTGATTTTAGAGAAACTGTTATGCTAATTTCATACATTTTGTGTGATCACAAACTAAAAGGATTAAGAGTAAATAACAAAAACAATATGTACAAATCTAAATATCAGTAGTGAATTTACTCAGGCAGGCCCGGGTATATTTGGATACAGATAACATCCATCCGAGAAAATGATACCCTGAGCCACTAATTTATTACTCAGCAGTCCAGTTGATCTTATTTTGAAATTCCAGTTGTTGCTAATCAGAAGCCCAGGCACTTCCTCTCTTCTGTTCCCCTACAAGCTAGCTCACCTGCTGTGTCACTATTGTGATGGTCTTTGTTATTCAGCTGCATCTCCATGGGTTTCCTCAGAGGTACTCCAGCTCTGCCATTTTGGACTGCAGCTTGTGTTGGTAGTTCTTTTTATGTTCTGAGGTCCACATCAACCTTGATTTCCTCTCTAACCAAAACCTGCAAGTATACAGGTGTACCCATGTGTGCACACACATGGAAAACTGAGTCTAGCATGATGTAACAGCCGTTTTCTGTTTGTATTGTGTTACCAATTGTAGTGATTTTCCAAAGAGGTCAAACCCTGATCATCCTCCTGTGGGGAGTTTGTATATTCGTCCCGTTCTTGCATGGTTTACTTCCTGGACTGATGGTTTCTCATGTTAGCTTAAAATTCATGCCACCCCTGACCAATGCACCAGTTCACATCCGGACTGGTAACCAAGCACAATTGCTCCACTGGTCCCAACATTGATGGGATAAATAAAGACAACCTACCTAGTTTATGAAATAGAAAAAAGAGCTAATTTGAATGCTGTGTATTAGCCCGCTCTCTGTGAAGGTTTTGTAGACAGCTTTGCAGTATAAATATAACTTAAATAGATCAGAGTTTACATCATAAAGACACTATAAATCCAGGTGGGTGTGCACTTCTTTTCAGGCAGTATATGGTACGCTGTGACCTGCATTGCTTGTTTATTTTTTCACAATGCATGGATGACCAAACCTCTTCCCCTCTGAGATTTATGTAGATGTCTAATCTTATCATAATCACAATATTTCCTACATTTTACCTCGAATAGTGACTTCCCTTGGAGACTTGTTGTCATGGAACCAGCAGAGATGCTGCACACAAGTACTAAAGTGGAAGTGGTATATGTCAGGAATACAATATTCACAGCTGTGTCTTTGAGGAGGAAAAAAATGAGCCCACGTGAAGCCCTGAATGAATTTTGTGTCAAAAAGTTCAGATTCTCATTTAATCAATTAATCTGCTTTACATTCTCAGAGAGAATGGAGAGGAAAACAACACTGCTCTTTATTGAATTCCTGACATTCCTGCACCTTCTTCTTAATCTACTCAGAGCTCCCTGAAGCCATGTTGAAATTAAAACACAACTGCACTAGAGCTTCAGATAATAAAATACCCTGCAAGAGCTGAGTGAGGCCGGCAGTCAGAACGTTCCTGCGTTTCTGTTGCTACAGGCTGTTTGTTGTTGAAGGGAATCTGATCAGACGGGAAACGACATGGGTCCTGAACACAGCAGGCCCTATGTTGCTTGTCCGCACTGTCCCTGTCTCTCCTTCTCTTGTCTGACTTTCATCTGTCCTCCTGCTGGTCCCAGTCTAACTCTCTCTGGAGTTTTTCACATTTTCTCCTGCTGAGTTTCGCTGCTTCTTCTGCTCCATCTGTGTCTTTATTATTTTCCCCCTGTTGACCTGAGAAACCTTTGCTGTCATCTCCCCTCTTCTTCACCTCTGCTGCTTGTGTCTTTTGTTTCTCACGCAGAGGCTGTTGGTATTAACGGTAATGTTTTTATGTTGCATTTAGACTACACAGGCTTTTCATCTGGTTACTTTGACAATGTAGGTGATTAGAAACCACAAACTGGTCACTGACCAAACAAAACCTACTTGATTCAGTTTGACTGAACTTTATAGAACACTAATTAACAACAACCAGGAGTTCAGGATGCTTTATATCGAAAGCAAAGTAGAATATTAGAGAGACAGACCTTGGTGATGACAACTTGGCAATAGTGGGAAGGATGAACTCCTGTTGAACAGGAAGAACAACGTTAATGACATGCAGTGGTGGTGCTGGAGTGACGGTCACTGATTGGAAGTTAACTACTTAATCTCTACTTCCAGCCACAGTGGTTCTTTGCTACCTAAACCTTTACACCGTTTACTCTTGAAACCACACTGCACATTCTTAATAATCAAAGTACAAATACAACATAATAGAAATGGCCATCACTATACTTCTAGATTACCTGAACGTAAGCATGTACCATAGCATGAGATTTTGCACTGGGCAGCATAATCCATAAAGGTGACCTGGGTTGCTGCAACTGCTTTTTAATTTCTTTATGCTGACTCGGTGCCAATTGACCTAGAGCAGCTTGGTACTTATATTCTCTCCAACAAAGGCAGCATTTAAAGTATTTGTGTGCACTGTTTGCAATGCATAGTTTTTAGGCATATTTAATAACTCATTTAAGCATTTCTCTTTTTTTCCTGTGTGTGACAATGACATCCTCATTGATTTACTTGTGGTCTCCTCAGTATTCTGACCAGTTACTGCCGGTGCTTCGCATCTTGTGCTTTCTGGTTGGCTTGCTTGCTTGTTATTTCTGTGGAGGTCCTCTCTGGTCCAGCGGTTGGATGTCTGAAGACCACCATGTTTGATTGCAGCTGGTGGAGTAGTTCTTCTACTGATCTGGAGATCTGCTAGGAGTTGGATAGGCACTCTAACCAGAACATGAAGTAAATGGTTCATTGCCAGTAATCCAAGGTCACTGAAGCAGCAAAGAAGGACGAGGAATATCATTGTCAACTAAAATCCAAGATGATGGAAGTGGGAGTTCATCTATTAAATGAAGAACAGCTGGTTTATTGCTCAGTTATTTAGCACAAAATACTTGTTAGAGACTTTATTTAATAATTAATTTAAGAAAGAATAAGTGATTTATTGCAGTGTACACAGTTCAGGGCAGCTTTTCCCCTTGAAGTATCTGCTTATACAGTTCTGATTTGAACTGGACAGAACCTGAACCTGCTGATTGTTTTCTTTATATTTAATTCTCAGTTTGTTTTCTTCTGGGTGAGTCTGACAGATAACTCTATGCAGAGAAAGATGAATACTTATACACAGTTAGGAACACAATCAGTTGTGTGCATATATTTACACTGAGTGACTTGTTATCAATACTTTTCTTACTCATAAACCTCGTTTCCCAACAGGTCCACTCAAAGTGGTCGTCCCCACTGAGTCCGTCTCATCGTACCTCGGCGATACTGCCCTGATGCGCTGTGAAGTTTCAGGTGACCCAACACCTGTCATCCGCTGGCAGAAGAACCGAGAGGACTTGCCACTGACCTTTGAACCTGACTCCCGTCTCGCTGTGCTGCCATCCGGTTCACTGCAGGTGAGCCGAGTCCAGCCACCGGACTCGGCTACATACCGCTGTCTGGCTGATAATCCCAGCAGCACCAGGACGGGGACAGACGCAGAGCTCCGTGTGCTCCCAGGTAACTGATGGCACAATGATGCCCTCCAATTACCTGATTTCAGATCTATTGATCTAATGGCTCACTGACAACTGTTCATTACCTTGAAGAACTTTTGAGACTAAGTTGATTTCATTTATCTTGTTGTATTGCAATATTTTGTCATTCTGTGTTGATTCTAAATGTGTATAATACATGATGCATATTTCAAATCTTTGTATTATCACAGTTAAGTGGACTGGTTTAGATTTCCAGTCTTTTTATGGTTAGGTGCTGCACCAGCAGTTTTTACTTAGCAGTGAGTTATACTTTTCCTACAGTCATCACTCTGTCAGGTAGTAATTCTTGTTCATTTCCTCCCAGTCCTGGATGTCTCATTTTAAAATGAAATGTGATGTAATGAATATACGTGAATTTAATAACACGTCTCCAGGCTGAGAGGGAGCAGCTTCTCCGCGGTCTGCAGGGAGTCTGTCAGCCGCTGATGGTCCGTACACTCCACATCATCCAATTATACGAGTCCATACGCCGTCCACTTCATCACTCAGATTACAGCTCATGTTAGCTCATGCTCTCTGCGGTTAAACACCACTTTGAGTCGAGCTGGTGAAGTGTTCCCGCGCTCGTTCCCAGCGGGGGCTCCGTGCATCGACCTTCAGAGGGATAATCACATGTACTTTGCATTTCAAAGTACATGTATTGACTCTCAGCTAAACTGCTCTTTCATCGCCACACACAGAGACGCAGAAAGCCCCATTCACAACTCAACTTACTTTTAAGAGTTACACAAATGTGAATAAAAAGTTACAATACAAAACTTACAATTGTCAAAACTGACAAAACTTACGAATACAAAATAAAAAAAACATAACTGAAACAAAGTTATGAAGATGGAAAAATACCAAATATGATAAAAAAAATTGATTATGAATTTTATAGTAGTTTGTAATAAAGATTTCATTACTAATCAACTGAGCCCATCGTCAATACCAGGATATCAAATGCTGGTGTTTTGTTGAAGTTGGCTGTTGTTGAAGTTGACGATAAGGTCCTTTATCGTCATCCCAGGATACATGTGTTAGAGCAGGAGTGAGAATTTTCACCGCTCTTGCTTTAGGAATATATCATGTTTTCTGATCCATGTGATTCCACAAGATGTGCATTTCAGAAGTGTCCCAGAAGTGGTTCCTTGCAACAGCGATAGCGCTGTATCCATCTCTTAATGCAAACCCATCAAGCTGCGTGGAGCAGATAAAGAAACCAGGATGGCAGAATGGCATGGGACATCTATTTAAATTTCAAAATAAAAGACCCCATGCATACTAAATACTCTCCTTCTGGCTGGAAGCCGTGCAAAGAATGGAAAAACAGCTTCAGAGATGCAGTGTCACAGGTATATTCTTGGGGTAACATTTTGCATTTTAAGCACACTCTTTTCTTAAAATGACTCAATTTTGGTGACTGAACAAGAACTTTTTTCTAGGATTTTTGCCACTCATGGCACCTGCTTTCTTAAACAGTTTTTGAAACCAGTATTAACATTATTTAAAACTTAATACAACCATCAAAATTATGTTGTACAAAGCAATTATTAACCAGGTAGTAAAACTAAAAATGACTGTTAATTTGACATTTCTTAATAATCATTACTACAAAGTCCTATGAGTATACATTTATCAGGATTAATCGATAAAAATAAATAAAAGAAAACAATGTTCAAGTTTCAACAACAAATGTTCTAATATTAATAATAATAATAATGATAACAAAATTCCAAAATATAAATTAGTGCAAGTTTTGTATCGCCTACATATTTTCTGATTGCATTTAACGACTGTTGTTGTAAGCCTGGTGGAGTATTTTTATTTTGAAGGCTATGTCTGCAGCATCCTGCAGAGATCTGACTGTAATGTGCGATTCTCACAGATACTTGAAAAAGACTCAGCTACCTGAGCTGAATTTGCTGCCAGATAAAAGGACACTGAGTCGTTTCACACGTTCAGTTTGAGTGGTGAAAGAGCAGAAAACAGAAAACTGTTGCAACATGTAAGCTGAACGAATTCGGGCTTTTTTAGCCATCAATGAAGCAGTTTTCCTTCCATTTCCACATGTTGTAAAAAATTTGTTAAGACTTGTACACCACGTCTTTTATGAAGCAAATATCTTGGCCTGATTTTGGTGTCAACAGAAACAAAGTGAAAAAATTTTTGATTTGTTATCTTTGATGTGTAAAGTTTGATGGTTTCAATCCATTCAAGTTTTGGTTAAGAGTGACATACAGTGTTTCCCCACCGTGTTGCAAAGCCACTGGCTTTGACAAGGTTTTCCCTTTAATCCTTTCATGTTTTTTTTATCCTCTTTTCTCTTTGATCTATATGAAGTTTTAATGGGTCACATGATTAAGCTTTAATCATTCAAATCCATGAAGATTTGATTAACTTTGCCTTTGTAAAGTTTTTATCACATGGAGCCATCAGAGAAAATCTAAGGTTAAAGGTCAGGGATTATCAGATGGTGACGTCTGGTTTCCATGTGTCTTCTCTTAATGATGCCTCGCTGTGTGTGTAGCCTTTGGCTGCATTTCTGCTCATGGCTCAGCTCTACAAGTCTGGATGGAGCAATGATGTAATATAACTGGTTTGGTTACCTCATCAAAGTAATATAACTTATTTCAGAAAGGTTACTGTATGTTTGCATGGAATATGGAGGTAAATTACATTGCAAGCATGCATAAAAACATGGTGTGACAGAAGGTATGGATGACTTACTGAAGTTGTCAGTGGACCTCTTCTATGGCTTAGAGCAGGGGTGGCCAACCCGCGGCTCTCGAGCCGCATGTGGCTCTTTGCCTGGTTTCATGCAGCTCTTACGTTCATATCAAAGTTTGTGTTTTGGTTTTTTTTGTGTTGTTGTTTTAAAATTTGCGCGTTTGCTTCGCTTGAGTTCAATACAGTATTTTCATCAAATGCGCATGTGTGTGAGATGAAAATACCGCAAAGTTTCCCAGTAGGAGCAAGTTCGCCCTTAAAATGGCAGGGAAAAAATGCACAGCAAAAAGAAAATATGAAGATGAACACAGGACGTTTTTAACAGAGTGGGAGAGTTTATATTTTTTTGTTGAACCCAGTGGCAAGCCATTCTGCCTTATATGTCAGACGTCATTAGCACATTTCAAAGCTTCAAATGTTCAGCGCCACTTCAGCTCACTCCATGCTAACATCGACCAGGAATTTCCAAAAGGGACTGAACTTCGCAAGCACGAGTTGGCCACTTTGAAAAGTCAGGCAGAAAAGCAGATACAGTTTTTCCAAAAATTTACGAAGCGGTCAGAGACCATAACGCTCGCATCTTATCAGCTGGCTTGGAACATTGCACGGGCTAAAAAGCCATACAATGAAGGGGAGTTCGTTAAAAAATGCCTCAGTGACGTTGTTGAAATCTTGTCTCCTGAAAACGACAAATTAAAACGCATGGTATCAGACGTCCAACTGTCCCGCCACACTGTTGAACACAGAATATCGGACATTAACACGGCTATTGAATCACAGTTGCACTCTGACCTTCAAGCATGTGAGTATTTTAGTGTCGCATTGGATGAGAGTTGTGATATACAAGACAAGCCTCAGTTGGCAATATTTGCACGGTCTGTGTCAAACGATTGTGTGATCAAAGAAGAACTCCTGGATATTGTGCCATTAAAAGACAGAACCCGTGGCATAGATGTGAAAGAAACCATGATGGCTGCATTTGAAAAAGCAAATCTGCCCATAACGAAATTAACTGCAATAGCCACGGATGGAGCACCAGCCATGATGGGATCTGTGAACGGGCTTGTGGGGCTGTGCAAAGCTGACCAAACTATTCCTGACTTTTGGAATTTCCACTGCATCATCCACATGGAGCAACTCGTGTCTAAATCATTGAATTTAGATAACGTCATGAAGCCTGTGATGGAAATCGTCAACTATATCCGCACACATGCGCTTAACCACAGGCAATTCAAGAATCTCATCGCTGAGCTGGACCAAGGGCTTCCAGGTGACCTGCCGCTGCACTGCACTGTGAGGTGGCTGTCAAAAGGCCAGGTACTCTCTCGCTTCTTTGAGCTTTTGGATGCCGTGAAACTGTTTATGGAAGAGAAGGACAAGGACTATCCCGAGCTCTCGGACCTCAAGTGGATTATGGATCTGGCCTTTTTGGTCGACATGCTGTGTCACTTGGACAGACTGAACCTGACCCTGCAGGGTAAGTTAAAAATGCTGCCTGACCTGGTGCAAAGTGTGTTTGCGTTTGTCAACAAACTGAAGCTGTTCAAGACACATATTCAAAAGGGAGATTTAACGCATTTTCCCACTCTGCTAAAAGCCAGCGGGCAAGTCGCCAGCGCTGCCCTGAGTAAGCAAAGAGCCAGATATGCAACGCTGATTGAAAACTTGCACGAAAGCTTTGTGACCCGGTTCCATGATCTACAATTGAAAAGGCCACAGATTACGTTCCTCGTCGACCCATTTAATGCAGAGACCGGCTGTTTGAAAGTCCCGCTAGTCACAGATGAAGCTGCGGCTGAGTTGGAGATGATCGATCTTTGTGAGGAGGACCAATTGAAACCTGCTTTAAGGGAAGGGACCATTGAGTTCTGGAAAAGTGTGCCAATGGAAAAATACCCCAATGTCAAACGGGCTGCGCTTAAGATACTGTCAATGTTTGGGTCAACATACGTCTGCGAGTCTGTGTTTTCTACCCTAAAACATGTGAAATCAAAGCATCGATCTGTTCTGACTGACACTCATGTGAAAGAATTGCTTCGAGTGGCAACAACGGAATACAAGCCAGATTTGAAGAGGATTGTTCAAGGCAAGGAATGCCAGAAGTCCCACTAAACAACATGCATTGTAAAAGAAAAATGCTATTGTAGATTATTATATTTTTGTTTGTGGACTTGGTTGAACTGAGAGTTTGTGTGTGTGAGACAGTGCACACAATGTTCATTGTTGAAAATGACTGGCCTGTGGTTTTAGTACTGTAGGAGTCCATTTCTGTCATTATCATGTTGGTGTGTGACATTTACAATAAATCTGGCTGAGCAGAGATGTGTGTATTTTTTGTGCGTGTGTGTGTGTGTGAGT
>VVHJ01052388.1:1275-14116 GCA_015107715.1 Tylochromis polylepis
AAAAGTCACATTTGAGTATATTGTGAATGACAAAATAGTCATGAAGAGAAACTATTCCTATGAATCGAGTTTACACATGATATTCATTTGAGATAATGGAAAATTCTGAAGTAAAACAACATAAACTGAAGACTTAAAGGAAAGTGTATATGCATATGTTAGAGCTGGCCAAGTGTCCTCCCCGCCTCCATCCAAGCTCTGTTTGCCTGCTGGCTAATACTCATAGGATCAGAGACTCTGACTTTTTAAACGGAGAGCCGGTACCAAACCTTCCTGTTTTGGATGCGCCTGGTCTGAAACGTAACGGTTTTGTTAACGCGCCAGAAAGGGCTGTAAAAGTAGTCAAATATGAGAGATCTTTATGGCAGCTTTCATGTACCCAGAATTCCCCGGGCCCACCCACAACACAACACAAAAGGGACTTTGTGAAGAGTCATGATGGCTACTTTCAAGTTTTTATTTCAACCAAACGTACAACAGACAGAATAACACCTATAGGTCAAGTTTATTTATATAGCACATTACCAATTACTGATTACTGTGGGTAACACAATAATCATTAGAAAAAGTTGATAAGATGTGACAGAAACTAGACGCACTCCTACTTTGTTCCAAGTAGAATAAAAATATGAAAGTATTAATATTTGCACATTTAACACATGAGGTTTTTATTTATTTATTATTTATTGCATGCTCATGACTGCTTAAAAATTTAACTACTGCTACTAAATACCATTGTTTCATTGTGGAGGTGGTGAAGATGGAGACTGATGACGATCAGGAGGAGTCTGTGTTATTTAAAGGTACCTCCAGAATAACTCAAGTCCTCCCTCAATCAAATGAAGAGGACACAAAGAGCAACACAGTGCCCAAGCCAGCTAACAAATCTGCCACTTGTCCAATTACTCCCAGAAGAAGTGGAGAAACTGGAGGTCTGTGTGTGTCAAATACAAGTGGCACAAAGACTGCCTCCAAAGCTGGTATTATTCCAAACACAAGTGTGAAATCAATAAAAATTGAAGCCAAGCCTGACATGGAAGAAGTGAGATCGGTTCCATCCATGTGCACTGCAGCCGCTGCTAAAAATACTGTAACTTCTTTCCAACGGACAGGAACCGCCTACACCTCTAAGGCAACTGTCTCAAATGCAAAGTCAACTGGAGAATCTCCAGCAGTGTATAGAACTGGAGCTGTATCGAGAGTGATGGCCACTTCTTTAAACAGTGCGCCTCCTCGTCAGACTGAATCCACAGTGGTGCAAGAGGCTACTTGCAAAACTGCACCTTGCTCCAAAAGTGAAAACTTTCCACCTCATCAGTTAAAAACCAAAGCCACCCCTCAAATGGCACCTGCGACTAAAAAGCCCAGAACCTCAGTTAGACCTGAAAGTGTGGAGACTTCTGCAAAGGCCGGACATGTGAGGAATTCAGCGGGGCCAAATGCACCACATTGTCATAAAAGTAACAAACCTGACGCTCCTCATCAGGCCACGGGCACGTCTGTAAGGCCTGAACGCAAGAAGCCACCCACAGAGCCACCCCAAACTTCCACAAGTAAGACAAAGCCAAGTGAAGGCCTTCCTAAAGTAGGCAAGTATTAAAGTTATTTCTGTTTGTAAAAAGTGAATCTGTTTACGAGTTAATGAATTGATTTTTAACCAGAAGCCTGTTTTTTGTCGTTACTTTTTAGGCTTAAATGAGCTGATTGTGGTATTGTGTGAGGAGAAGCAGCAAGTCTACTGTAAGCTATGTTCAGTGAAGCTAACCAATTCCAGTGACTATCACCTGGTCAGCTTGGACCACTGGAAAAAATATGTGGTACGTGCTTTTTAAGTCTCTTTGCAGTGTAGCTTGTGAAGCAGTTCAGTAATACAGATGTTAATTGGATGCTTGTTCTTTGGTGTGTGTTGTGTTGTTTTTATTATTATTATTATTATTATTATTATTATTATTATTAGAAAACAAAGTATCCTGAATGGAACGCAAAGCCATCAGAGTTGGAGAGAAAACTGAACGAGATAGCGATTCCCTTGACTGAGGCTGAGAGGAGTCTCGGATCTCGCAGACCACAGGTGGCCCTCACAAGTCTACCAACAGACAATTTGGATCACAATGAACAGTTTTTTGCATTTTTAACATTATGTGGTGAAATAGGTACACGCATGAAAATACAACATTAAAGTGACAGCTCAAGGTAAAGCTTTTAATTATTTTTTATATTTATTCTGCTAGATTGTGAAAGTGAAGAAGGACGTGTATGAAAAGCTGGCTTATCTTCCAGAAGATAAAGGTAAAGAAAGATTTATTTATTCCTAAAATTGAGAACCCAGTCTTTTAATGCTTGGAAAATTAAAAGTTTACCAAGAGCAGTTTTTGTAGCATTTTTGAACTATCAAAAAATGACAATACTGAAAACGTTTTTAAATTCAAAGCTGTAAGGGTTTTTTGGGGCTTTTTGTTTGTGTGGGTTTTTAAGAAGGCAAAATGAAAATAAACTATGATATGGAGATCAGGCTATCATAGTGGAATATTTCCGGCACCTTGTCGAATCTGTGCCATGAAGTATTAAAGCAGTTCTGACCTTGTGTGCGTCAGTGCTGGGTTTGTGTCGATGGAAAATGTAAACGTGGCACATAGCCCAGACCTTGTCTGAGGTGGTGAGAAGACTTTAGTACTTGGTCAGAATGGCTAAGCAAATATTCAGAGATTCTCTGACTTCATGTATGAGTTTTAGAAAAAGAAGTCATCATTGAGTATATTGTGACTGACGAAAGGTCACAAAGAGAAAGTTTTTGTTGGGGTTAAGCGCCCCGAACCCGCTGGATGAACAGAGTCCTCACACAGAAAACGAGATCAGGCAAGAGCTCAGGTGTCACTCGTGAGAGGGAAGTCAGAAAGCTTCAAACTTCTGACTCTCTCAGGGAGTCTTTTATTGGGTCTACTCATTAACATTCGTGCGTAAATGGTTACATATGTATACGGCAGTAGCATGCAGATGTCAAGGTGGGGCGGACCAAACTGTGTATAACAAGTTTTGCAAGCATTCCACAAAGATAATGGGAGAACAAGCTGTGCACCAACAAGTTTCACAAAGACACTTTCATAACCATATTTGCGTGAGTTTTGGCCATCACGTTGTACAATCAAGGTTCTTTTTCGGCCTTCAAGTTGTACAGCCAAGGCTTCTTTCTAACTTTAATAATGGCAATAAGCATACAACACTTTAACTCTAACAGTTTTCTTTTGAATTGAGTTTGTGCCATGAAGAATTAAAGGCAAAAACTCAATCCAGTGTTGGCAATCAGAATCAAAATACTTTATGAATCCCTGTGGAAACTGTGTTCAGTTTCTTCTAGACAGTAAGAACAGTAACTAAACTAAATTAAATAATACATTATATTACAAAGTTGCTTAACAGAACAAAATGGCTCTAATAGATATTGCAGTGTGTACTTGCACTTTACATGGAGGAGTTATACAGAGAGATGGCCATAGGCAGGAGTGATTTCCTGTGTCATTCAGTGATGCACTGGGGTAATCTCAGTCTCTCCTCGGATGTGCTCTTGTGACTGGCCAGCATGTTATGGAGTGGGTGGAAGGTAGTGTCAAGCATTGTCCTTATCTTGGACAACATCCAGCTCCCCGACACCACCTTGAGTCCAGCCCAAAATGTTACTGGCCTTGCTGATCAGTTTATTAAATCTGTCATCTGCAACCATCAACCTGCTGTCCCAGCATGTAACAGCTTAGAGCATGGACACAAAAGACTCACTGTACGACAGACATTAAAAGACCTCAAAAAGGTATAAGTGATTAGCCATGTATCTGATGAGTGTACTGTATGTGTAGTTTATATACACAGCAGTCACTGATTTAAATTCTTTTCCTGTCCATCTTTTGATTCTCAGCTGTCAGACTTGTGAAGTCAATAAGTCAGAGAAGCTTGTGGCTCTCATCAAACTCTCCAGCTGATGCTGCCTCTGCCAGTCCATGTGACGTTTCAAGCTCAGATGATGGTAAATCAGGCACTATTAAAAGCCCCAAACAGGTCCTAGTTTATGCATACCAGCATCTGATCCCATTAATGCATTTATTATCTCTCAGGGATAAAAGTGCAACATAAAACGTCAGAACTTTCTACTTACAAACGTTCAACGGTAGAGAACAAAAACCGGCATCAGGGACTGTTGATCCAGAAGAAAGGTGAGACCCCAAACCCAAATGAATATATCTTTTAAGAAAAAAATTTTCATATTCAAAAACTACTTATGTTTCTGTTCACTCAGAAATGAGCTCTAACTTAAAAGTGGAGGCGTACCTGGCTGCATGCGAGCCAATCAGGCAGCAGAGCTCGGAAGGTGAAGAGATACAATCTGAAGACATGATTCTGGATGAGCTTCAAGATGAGGAAACGGCAGGTAATGCATCCTTGTTTGTTATAGACTCACATAAAATGTTTAAAGTTGAACTAATAAATCTCCTCTGCTTAATTTAGAAATTGAGAATTTAGAGGAAGATGTAGAGGTTCTGACTTACACTGAAGTTATGCCTGAAATACAGAGTCCTGGTAAACGCAGAGCTTTTTACATATTCTGCTTCTGTAACGTTTTATAGCTCCTCTTCCTGCTTTAACTCATTTTCAGTAATTTAGCAGAAGTGATAATGTAGAATCTTTGTTTTGGCAGAGCTTTGTGGCACTGACTTGGACATCTTTGCTGAATCCCCTGGTGGAGGCACTAGAGACCACAGACCAAAGCAGTGGAAGAGTGAAGAATTTCAGGACCCCTGGATGTTGCCAGCATACGCACAGAAAGCTTTGCCTGTAAAATTCAGCTGCTCAGAGCTGCTCTCCATAGTTGCTTCAGCTCGTACAGAAGGGCAGAACCAGCTGAGACCAATGCAGAAGATGGACCACGTCCCTAGATGCAGCCCAGCATCTGAAGAGCACAGTGCATCACAGGCATTCTTAAGAACTCCGACAGGTTGGTGGTTGTGGTGGTGTTGGCGTTTCATTTTGTGATTGAAAGTAAAAACTCTTTATTGTGTCTGTGTGCTATCACAGAGGGAAGACGTCAGTGCTCCAATTCTGACAGCAATTTGTCCATATTCTTGAAAACGAAGGGATTGGATGCTGAACCAGTTGTCGGTATGTGTCCATCCTACACTGAAACTTCTTTCCACTCTCATTACTTTATCTGACTTTGTGTGCCCCCGGTGTTTCTCCATCAGGTCAGGGTTATGTGTTGGAGTGCCGCGGGATTGCTTTGGAAACCTTTTTCTTATGCATGTGCTGCAAGAAGATGCTCTCTCACCGCGATGTCTGTCAGCACATGGTCAGCTCTGAGCACCAGCTCAAATACATGGTGTGTATTGTCCTAATAATGATTTTTCAAATGTTTGAATAATAAGTGTTCAGCATATGTTCCTACACTTTTAAAATATGTCTTTCAGCGGAAAGAACACCCTCAGTTTCTCCACAAGTTCTGGGACGAAGACCTGCCTTTAGAGAAGAAACTGGAACTCTTAAAGAAAGTTTCCTGGAAGATCTCAGAGCGGGAGCAAGACCAAAGTCCAAAGGTAGACTGTTAAGTCCATATACTATAAAGATTGGCCCGATTCACTCAAGATGTGGACAGTTATGTATTTAAATGTATTCATCTGCTTTTACATCAGTGACAATAATAATAATATTCTCCCCACGTTTTGTACACAGGTTATAATGCTGAGAAAGGAGTTGCATGAATGTGTTCAGACAGCTCCATTCAGTGAAGGTAACACTAACATCAAGTTATAACTGTCCACACAGTTTAGGTGAAGTGAATACACAGTAACTGGTCAACTACTGTGCTGTTTGTTCTTGCAGCTTTAAAAATGTTGCAAAATATGCATACGGACAAATCAAATAAAGAGGGCATGGCACAGGACATCGATAAACACAGCGTCTTGGTTCCACAGCACAACAGTGAGTCCAAACGGCTAAATCAATGTTTCATCTTCTTGTTTATGTTAACTAAAGGAGGAGTATGAAGTGTGACCTCTGCTTTCTGTTGCACAGATCAGCAGTCTGATGAGCAGCCAATTCCAAATGAGTCTCTTTCCACAGAAATGCAATCAGCTCATAGACCTGAGCGATACCAGAGAAGTGACAATGGTGAGACTGATCGCTTTTCCAAAACTGAACTTTTTCCACAGGCTGAGGTCTTCACTAAGTATAGTGGGGGAAATAATTATTTGATGCCCAGCTGAGTTTTTAAGTTTTCTCACTTACAAAGAAATTTGTAAGTGAAAACTCTCATTTTTATGTAGTTTTATATTGATGGCAGGAGACTGAATATCAACCAAAATTTTTTTTTTTTTTAAATTGCATGACACAATGCCATGCAAATCAACTGCAACTTCTGAGTGAAATAAGTATTTGAAGGAATGTAAGAGAAATGTAAAATGACCTTCAGTCGCCCTCGGTCTGGGGCTCCATCCATGCAAGATGGTCATATGAGAGGTGGTGGATCAGCCCAAAGCTGAACACTAGGAGCTTGTTGCCAAGAACATCAACACGCTATACTGTGATGGACTGAAAACTGAAAAAGATCCCCTTGCTCAGGAAGACACATGTGCAGGCCCATCTTAAGTTTGGCAGTGGACATCAGAGAAGGCTTGGGAGAAAGTGCTGTGGATAGATTAAATCAAAATCACGCTCTTTGATACCAGCTTGACCTGCCATGTTTGGAGGAAGAGAAATGTATGAACGCCATCCCCACAGTCAAACATGGAGGTAGAAATATTATGTTTTGGGCCGGTTTTTCTGCTAAGGGTACAGGACGACCTCACTGCATTGAGGGGCTAGTAGTCGGGGCCATGTACTTCCTAGCCAGTCTTCAGACCTCAATCCTATAGAACAGGGGTCTCAAACTCGCGGCCCTTATGTTGACGTGAAGAAATATAATGCAATTTGTGAGCGCGAGGGAGGGAGAAAAAGGAGAGTCGAAAAGTACAAGTTGCTACTGACGAGAAACAGAAGATTAAAGCATGTAAATATAATAACTACTGCAGCTAAAAAGAGTGCCTGATGAGCCCAGTTGTAAGTAAGCTGTCAAGACTTGACTCGACACTGTGTTCGCCGCCTCCGAAACAATAAAGTTCTGTTGGAGCAGCCTTTTGATGCCTCTGTCTCTCGCTAGCAAAGTTGATCCAGACAGTCAAGCTAGTTACGGCTACGAGCCCGACACGGAACCCGACATAGTAGCCAGAGGTCTCTTTACCACAGTTTGGAGCCGCGGACCTGGCTGAGGTAACAAGAGTACAAATGTGTTGACGGATTGGCTGTGTTAGTTCAGTGAGAGAGTTATTTGTAAAGAAAACTATTTTCACTAGCAGTCAAAAACTAACGTGTGCACTTATGTCTTCATTTTTATTTTGTTACATGCGAACAAAATCGTAGCAGAAGTGCTGCCACGTGTCTGGCCAGAACGGGTACCAATTTGTGTATTTGGTAGTTCAATGAAAGGCTTCAGTTAAGTGTGTGTGGTGGTGGGGGGGATTGCGTTCCGTTTGCAGTTTTCTTGTTATACAATATTTGAAATTTTTAAAAAACAAACAAAACACTACATTTTTGGAAATATTTGTGGGTGTTTTCTTTGTTTTTCTTGTACTACTTGAACACTAAAGTGGCCCTCCAATGAGATGACAGTGCCAGCAGTGGTCTCATCTTTAAGTTTGAGACCCGTGCTATAGAATACCTGTGGAGGGAGCTGAAGTTTTGTTTCTTGGCTGCTGCTTGGCAACTCAAAAGCTTGATAGTTTCTGTAAAGAGGAGTGGTCCAAAATCCCTCTTGAGAGTTCAGACCTGGGGACCAACTACAAGAAACGTCTTACCACTGTGTTAGTTAGCAAGGGTTTCTAAGTACAAAGTCATTTGTTTGTGTGGGGATCAAATACCAGTTTCACTCAATAGCGCACACATCAATAAATAACTTTTATTTAAGGTGTTTTTGTGGATTTTTGGTTGATATTCTGTCTTTCCATAAAATGAAACTACCATAAATATTAGCGAATATTTATTTCTCTGAAAGTCAGCAAACTTACAAATTCAGCAGGCATTAAAATAATTAATTCCCTCACTGTATTTCCACAAAGTGGCACCATAAAATTTTAATAAATGAAAGATTTTAAAATAAATATTCAAATTGTATCCCAGAAAATAGTATTCTGGATTTTGAAACTAAAACCAGCGAGTATTAAGCCTGTGGTGGTTGTGTAAAATGTCATTGAATGTTGATTTATACTCATATCCCGGGTGGTGGTAGTCGACGATGATGATAATTAATAATAAAAAAATCCCAACTAGGTGAAATTTGACTGAAGCGCAAAACAGAACCAGGTATGAATTTCTTGTACATTTCTGAGCTTCAAATTTGAGCGTGGAAATATAAATTAGATTTTTGTGTTATTTTAAAATGGTTGATGGGACAAAGACTTATCCTATATTGAATAACTGGTTTTAATTCTTTCATTTGAGCAATACAAGCAGCTAATGACGACAAAAGCTGCGATTTTGTTTTTGTGCTTCACTTATTACAGTAATCGGAAGTGTAATGGTTTGTGAGCCAGATGAGCTAACTCTGCAGTTGGCTTTCTCTTGCATTGAGCTTCACACTGTTAGTTTACTGTACCCAGAGTGTGAATTAAGAAAATTGGTACACCTTTGTGCATCTTTGTTACAATAATGAGTTAAGAGGCATGCCTGCATCAGTGTCACAAAATTGGCTGTAGGTTTCCAGTTTTGACTGTGATTGATTCTTTTGACTCTCACCCTATGGTAGCTGGGAGAGGCTCCAGATGTTCAGTTTTATTTCTTCTTTCGCATAAACACTAATGCCAAAGGACCATTTTTATTTTACAGCATAGGGGGCTATAAATGACTGATGCAGCTTATGAACGGGGTAAGAGCTCATGTTTTGTAGAGTCCTCCTGTCACAGTTTGTGTATTTCAGATGTGTTACACTGTCCTTTCATCGCAGAGCCATAGGTTTTTACAAAGGATAAGGACCTGCAAATTTTCAGCTATTGCTCCACTGTCAAGCCTCCTCCCTCCTCCTTGCTCCTTGATCTCTGGGTGATGGACAGGAGGGGAGAGGAGGCTCAAAATGAAAGTGAGACGAAGCTTGCCAAACTGCTCCATGTTTCCATTCTGCGTTGTATGCCACTGGCAGATATTTTAGTGCTGTAATCTGATTTACCAACCTCACCTATGCAGTGAACTGCCAGAACAGTGACAGTTTAATTGCGTGTGCGTGTGTGTGCGTGTGTGTGCGTGTGTGTGCGTGTGTGTGCGTGTGTGTGTGTGATGAAATCAACAAAGTTTCTCACTTTAATATCAGGATTTACTTGACATGAGACATGGAAAACACACCTGGACCACTGTGTAAAATCTCTGAATTTACACAGAGTTGTATTTTTATTTATTTTTGAGCATGAGATTTCAGCATGGCATCTACAGTATACTAATGTGTTTATACATTTGTAAAATTGAAATTCAGAAACTGCTTGATGAGTTTGGGGATGGAAATTTCTCAAAGACTGGAAAATAGTGATTTGTTTCGTTTCTGCAGGCTGTAATTGTTTCTTGTGCTATTCTATTTCTTTCAGAAGCTAGGCTCACACAGGAGCCTCAGTTAGAGAAAACTCAAATGGTTGGCGACTTGGATGGGTTCAAAGAAAGAATACTCTGGAGTCCTCTCGATGTGAGCGGCTCCAGCTCGAAGGATGATCCTGTTGCCTCGGTGTTGCCCCGTCCTGGCTCATGTCTCACCCCTCAAGAGACCTGCTATAAGCCTCCCATGCAACCAAAGTTCATGCCACCAGTCTCTGACTATCAGCAACCTGTCCTCTGCTTGCATGTGAAACAGGAAGAGGTGCACTCTGATTCACCATGTTCTTCAACTGCTAATCCTACTGTCAGCCAAACGCTGTCAGTGCCTCCCAGAGATCAGTGTCTTCCATCCAGGAAAAGGCCAGCTGATACATCTTGCACCGGTAACCTGCTTGAAGACACTTTGCTAGACAAAAATGATGTGGACTGGAGACTGTTTGCACACTTGATTACTACAGTGAGAGAAGGCAGATCGAAAGCTCCAGATAGTGTTGAGACTTGGGACTCCTGTGCTGCCAGTTCATCTGGAACTGTGGAAAATGGATTGAATTTGCATACAGTGACAAAAACGCCAACTTCCTGTAGCTCATTTAAAAGTGTGTCTCTGGCAGGAAACCCTGCTAACGCAGGCAGTGAGAACCAACCCGCCTGCCTGAGTGGAAGCTCAGAAGACACTTCATCTTCCATGGACCATTTGATGACTGGAAATCCTTTTCAAGTTGTAGCTGCATCTTCTGCAAGGCCTACTACCCCTACTGTTAAGCCCAAAGACCCACAGCATCCACAAAGTGTCGCTGATCAAAGCGTCTTTGAAAAGTTCAGCCCTATTTGCTTTACAGACACCAGCCATAACCCAGGACAGATCCCACAGCCACATGCTGACTCAGAGACTGACAGCTCTGGAGTTAACCAGTTGCCCATCAGTACCATTGTAACCGAGAGGCCGCCTCAAAAGTTTATGGGAAGCTATACAAGACAGCACCACACCAAGGTGAACAGCAGCCATCAGGGCAGTTTCCCCACAGTTTCCGGAGACAACCCCACTGAGATTTTGGTGCCTTCAGCCGGGTACGAGTCATATAGCCAAATGCCTTACATTGCAAGTTCACATCCAGGTTGCGCACCATCTCAGGTCGTATTAGGTTACACAACAGGAGAAAACCCTCAAGTTTATACTGGGGCTTTAAACCCAAGTGAAGGATGCACTGCAGCAATGATCTACCCAGGAAATTTTTGTCCACAGCTGGCCGTCAGCCATTCAAGTTTGCAGTTATTTGGGCAAGCTGCAGCGACTCCAGGATGGGTGAGCATGGATATGATGCACTACTACCCATCAGTGATGAGGAGATGAGTGACTGGTTTTTGGTCTTTGTATTTAGAAAAAAAGAAAAATTTGCTGTGTATTTTGACATTTAATTTTTGTCATACTGTTTTGTTTGTTTTTTGTGTGGGGGGAGAGTTGGTACTGTAATTTAAAAAACCAAAAAAACAAAAACAAAAGTTCACGACATTAAATGAGTCTTCTTTCTAAGTAATGTTTAAACGGACAGTTTAACATGCATTTAACCCTTTTGTTGGGTTTTTTTTTAAAATAAACTTGTATTTTATTTTTTTAAATCTTTTATTATCTTACACTTTGTAGTTGGGGGGGTAGCTATCATTAGCATTTGGAAAACCTGAGATGCAAATACTTTCACTGCCTTTTTCTCAGTTTTTGTGTTCTCACTTGCACTGTTGCATAGCACACGTTCTGCTCACATTTGAGAAACTAGACTTGGCTTGTTAAAACTCCTGAAGTAACTTTAAAGTCTTGTGTGTGTCAATCTTGGGAAATCCCATTTATATGTAGCTTGTTTTTATCTGATAATAGCAGTTTTATATGCATTTGTTGGTCTTTGTTTAGTTCTTTTCTGATTTTGATTTAAAACAAAAAAAACTTTGTGGGTTTTTTGTTTGTTTGTTTTTTTTGACCAGTTCATCATAGGTTTAGTTTGTCTGATGAATAAAAGGGAGGGAAACTTCCTGTTACTTAAACAAGTGTAATTTTATGGTGTGTGAGGTGAAATGTTTTGCTGTGTGTTTGTCTATACATTAAGGGGAGATCTGGGTATGATTGGGCACAAAGTTTAAAGTCTAAACAGAGGGAGACCCTCAACATTTTTAATATTAAGCTTTAAACTTTCATTTTTTTATGGCGTATATAGTGAGGGCTGGATCAGGTGACCGTGAATCTCTCTGGCTCTTGTCCACGGTGTGTCTTTGTCTTGTCTTCATCCTTTAACTCCCAACAGTTTGCAGCAGATGGCTGCCCCTTCCTGAACCTGGGTCTGCCACAGGTTTCTTCCTGTTGAGAGGGAGTTTTTCCTTCCCACTTTTGCCAAAGCACTTACTCATAGTAATCCGATATATTTTCCCAGTATCAGACCAGTAGGGTCTTTACCTTACAATATAAACCACCTTGAGGCAACTGTTGTTGTGATTTGGTGCTATATAAATAAATGAAATTAACTCAATTTTATTTATTTTTATAGCACCAAATCACAACAACAGTTGCCTCAAGGCTCTTTATATTGTAAGGTAGACCCTACAATAATAGATACAGAGAAAAATCTAACAATCATATGACTTCCCTATGAGCAAGCACTTTGGCCACAGTGGGAAGGAAAAACTCCCTTTTAACAGGAAGAAACCTCCGGCAGAACCAGGCTCAGGGAGGGGTGGCCATCTGCTGTGACCGGTTGGAGTGAGAGAAGGAAACAGGATAAAGACATGCTGTGGAGGAGAGACGGAGATTAATGACAGATATGATTCAATGCAGAGAGGTCTATGAACACATAGTGAGTGAGGAAGGTGACTGGAAAAGAAAAACTCAATGCATCATGGGAATCCCCCAGCAGCATACACCTATTGCAGCATAACTAAGGGAGGATTCAGGGTCACCTGGTCCAGCCCTAACTATATGCTTTAGCAAAAAGGAAAGTTTTAAGCCTAATCTTGAAAGTAGAGATAGTGTCTGTCTCCCGAATCCAAACTGGAAGCTGGTTCCACAGAAGAGGGGTCTGAAAACTGAAGGCTCTGCCTCCCATTCTACTTTTAAATACTCTAGGAACAGCAAGTAAGCCTGCAGTGTGAGAGCGAAGTGCTCTAATAGGGTGATATGGTACTACAAGGTCATTAAGATAAGATGGGGCCT